>JBAKBP010006748.1:0-106972 GCA_037953745.1 Lithodes maja | reverse complement strand
CACTATGGTATACAATTCATCTGCTGTATATGCCTTGTGATACAGTGCTTTACTTAAACTCTGTTTTACTGTTGACACCATCCTTTCGTAGAATCCTCCATGCCACGGTGTTCGTGGAGGACTAAAGTACCATTTTATATTCAGATTGTCAACAGTATTTCTTACCTCAGAATTCTCAAATAATTGCTTTAGTATGTGACAACCCAAAGTAAAATTGGTAGCATTGTCACTTATCATTATTTTGGGGCAAGATCTCCTTGCTGAAAATCTTCTAAAGGCTTTAATAAAAGTCTCAGCCGATAGATCTTTCGCTAACTTTAAATTAATTGTTCTAGTGGTAGCACATGTGAATAAGGCTATATAATGTTTTTCAGTCTTGTCGTCCGTATTTACTTTTATGGCTCCTGTGTAATCAACTCCTGTCACCTCAAAAGGAACATAATCTCCTACTCTGTTTTGTGGAAGAGGAGGTACAGGCGGCAGTTGAAAGGGAGCACCAGTCAGTCTACGACACAGTAGGCATGCCTTGATAATCTGTTTAATTTGAGGCCTTACTTTGGGTATCCAATATTCTTCCCTGACTTTTGCTAAGGTATCCTGTACACCGCCATGTTTTACCTGTTGATGACAGTGTGATACAATAAGCTTGGTATACCAATGTTTTGTTGGAAGTAAGACCGGATATTTAGTAGAATACGACAGATTTGCGTGTTCTAATCTACTTTTACATCGCATTATGTTTCCATCTAGGAATAATCCCAAGTTCTTTACTCATTCTGGAGTTTTACCTTTAGGATCATTCAAGTATTCTAGTTCTTCTTGGAAGCTTTCTTGTTGTACAGAACTCACCCAGTAACGATTTATGTCTTCCATATTCGCCTCAGGTCGGCCATACATTCGGCGTGCACCATGCATCACTAGTTTGGTTATGCGATTCAGCTTGTTCAGATTATTGTAATTTTGTCCTGGTATTAGTGGTGGGTTTATAGTAGTCTCCCCTACATTCACTGAAATGAGATTTTCAGGTACGAATTTCTGGTCTGGCCATTCATTCCGATGACACAGCCATTCTGGACCATGTAACCATACATCATAATTTTTTGGTTTGTTTACACTTATTGGTTTCGCGAGTCTATCCGCAGGATTGTGTTTAGTAGGCACATACAAGAGTTCTGCATGAGGAATGCACGCTTTGATTTTTGCCACCCTGCTTCTTACATATACTTCCTTACTTTTAGTGTTTTGAATCCACTGAATGGCAATTTCACTGTCGGTCCACAAGTAATATTCAGTCATGTTTACCTTCAAATTTTTTACCAAATAATCCATCAACTGAGCTCCCACTTGTACTGCTGTCAATTCCAACTTTGGTATAGTCTTGGATTTTAATGGAGCTACTCTGGCACGAGAAGTCAGTAACCGGGGTTTTTCATCCTCACCCGACACTAAATAGGCTGCTGCTCCAAAAGCTTGAGGGCTCGCGTCTGTAAACACATGTAACTGACAGGGAATTCCTTCTTCCATCACGCATCGTGAAAATGTTATTATATATATTAAAATGTGCGTTATTGTATTCCTGAGCTATTTTGAACCATGTGTCTTTAATATTATCCGGTAACTCATCGTCCAAAGACAAACCTATCTTCCAGACTTCTTGCAGTAACGTTCTGGCTTGAATAGTTATAGGAGCCAACAGACCTAATGGGTCGAACAATGAAGAAGCACAACTCAGTAATTTTATCTTCGTTAGCACTGAATTCCTGTCATATTCTACGTTACATGGCTTTATTCCTAAATCATTCTGTACAGTGTTCCAAACCAATCCCAACAATTTCACTTCAGTCGGAGGATCATCCAATATCTGATTCAATGATGCAGAGTTGGAGGCCCACGACTGAAGCGGCATATTGGCTTGGTTCATAATATCACTGGCTTGGTGTTACAATTCTAGCAAATCCTTTTCATGCTTCATGGTGCCTTGTAGGTTTTCCACATAGAAATTTTCCGTCAGAAATTCAGTGGTTCGTCCTTCATGCCTTTGTAAATGTTTGGCTATGGTGGCCTGCAGCAAAAAGGGAGAACTAGTAGCTCCGAACAGTACTGATCTGAACCTATAAGTTATGATATTACTGCTAGGGTCATACGGGTTTTCAGGCCACAAGAATCTAGTATAGTCCCTATCCTTCTCTTGCAGACATATCCTTAGAAATGCTTTTCTAATATCAGCTGTGCAACCATAGTTGTTATTTCTAAAGTTTAAGAGCATTTTATATAATTTCTCTGTTAAAGAAGGGCCTGTGTAAAGGGTATCATTTAAGCTAGAGTGTGATTTAGAAAGCTTTGCACTACAGTCAAAGACTACTCTTAGAGGTGTCGTGTTGGAGTCTCTCAAGACAGCCATATGAGGTAAGTAATGAGTGTTAGAACTTACTTTGTCGTCCTTCACTCTTTCTATAAACCCCAGTTGTTCCTGCTCCGCAATGATACCATGGTAGCAATCTAGATTTAACTTATCCTTTCTTAATCTTTTCAAATTAGATTCTAGTCTGTTCTAAGTCAGTGTGTAATTTGTAGGAAGAGATGGGGTATCAATTCGCCAAGGTAATCCTACTTCGTACCTTCCCTCTTTAAACCTTATATTCTGATGGAAGTTCGAGTAGGCCAGTTGCTCTTCGGGAGTCAGGTTTTCCTCGTCTCTAATCCCTATAGTTTCTAAATCCCACAGAGCTGGGGTTAGGGAGTCATCTTTTACTTCTGCCAATTCCACATTAGAACTTACATGTTTTTCTACTACTGGGTTTACTTCTACCGCTATCTTGGCTACCACGACTGTGCTTACTTGTTTCAACTAGCTGGTTAGGATTTCCGTTAAGTGGTCCGAACGGCATACATCCATCTCTGGTTTGTAGAAGATTGACCCCCATCACCTTTCGCATTCCTGTCACGAATTGGCAATAGTAGTCATTCCCTATCAACATCTCTAGGTCTTCCACGGTGTCATCACTGGAAATGTATGGGTCGGCTACCCGAATTCCTCTCTGTCTCAGGTTAGCGATCTGTCTACTGAGTCCAGTCATGGTAATAGAATTTGGTAAGGAGTCCATCACTATAACTCTCATGCTGAAGTACTTACGACCACTTTTCACATTGATTTTCACGATATCATAAGTCTTGTTACTCGATGAACTGTTAAATCCAGTGACCATTATATTAGCTTGGTGAACAATTCTCAATCCCAGTTTATCAACTGTGTCTCTGAGAATAAATGACCTCTGGGCTCCTTGATCAAAAAGGGCTCTAACCTTGTATTTTTTTTCTTTTCTGTATGATGTTAACTATGCCGACTGGCAATGCTGCACAATTCATAGAATCAGTTTGAGTATTAGTTACTTGCACATTCCTAAGTTCAGAACAAAGTATGGAGTGATGATTCCCATTCTTACAGTTGATACATTGATGCAGCTGTAATGGGCATTCTCCTTCATGTCTCCTCACACAACTAGTACACAGTCCTAATTTTTCAGACGGTTTTCTCTTACTGTCTTGGTTTGATAGGTTCCACATCTGGAGCTACCATGACTTTCACCACAGAACAAACAATACCTTTTACTATATTTTGAACTAGTAGGTTTGGTTGTCTCGCCACTCGAGGATGTACAAAGGAGTACAAAGGAAATCAAGCAACAACAGATCTAGTGACCCTTCTAGGTTGCTTGTCCTCCAAAACACTGAGGATCAAGTGTCCAAACAGTGGTTTAGAGTGGGTAAGGACACATTGGATAGGGAATTACTGCCCTGGAACTAATGTCCGTGGCAGGATTAGGAAGTTAGTAGGGGACAGATGGGTTAGTAACTGAGGGGGGGATAAAATAAAGTTATTCATTTACAAACGCAGTCAGTCGCGGGTTTGAAGCGAGATATTTGTCTAGGCGGAGTTTAAATGAATCAACGGTGATGCAGTCTATAACGTTTCGGGGAAGCCCATTCCACAAGTTGACAACTCGATTGAAGAAGAAATTCTTAGATTCGTGTGAGTTAAAAGATTTACCAATAATTTTGCAACCGTTTCCCCACGTGTAATTAGATTGGTCGATAGTGAAGTACTTACTACAGTTCATATTGTCGATGCCTTTGATGATTTTGAACACTTGAATTAAGTCACCTCTTAATCTGCACTGGGTTAAAGGAAATAGATTTAATTCTCTAAGACGCTCTTCGTATGGTTTGTTCTTTAGGCTAGGTATCATTTTGGTAACTCTACGTTGAACTCGTTTTAGCTTGTTTATATCTTTTTGGTAATAAGGGCACCAGGATTGAACGCAGTATTCCAGAAGAGGGCGGACTAAGGAATTGTAAAGGGTTAGGATAACTTCTTTGGATTTATGCTCAAATGACCTGCCTATAAAGCCAATTATTTTGTTTGCCTTCTTAACAACTTCTGAACATTGTTGACTCGGTTTTAGGTTACTCGATATTGTTACTCCCAGATCGGTTTCTCTGTTTACATTCTTAAGCTGAGTGCCATTCATCGAATAGTTTGCTTTCTCATTTAGGTATCCGATATGTAGTACTTTACATTTATCCGCATTGAAACTCATTTGCCAAATTTGGGCCCAACATGACAATTTATCTAGATTGTGTTGCATATCGTCAACTTGTTCTTTTGAGAGTACGCTATTTGCAATTTTTGTATCGTCAGCAAATTTTGAGATTGTACAGGTGAGGCCCTTATCTATGTCGTTGATGTAAATTAGAAAGATAATTGGTCCTAGTACCGATCCCTGGGGTACACCGCTACTTACATTGGTCCATTTAGATGCCTTACCGTTTATGACTACTCTTTGCTTTCTGTCGCTGAGCCAATTTTCTATCCATTTCAACACACCGTCTTGTATTCCATGCGCTTTTAGTTTTAGCAGTAAACGTTTGTGGGGAACTTTGTCAAAGGCCTTTTGAAAATCAAGGTATATAATATCTACAGCTTTACTCTCATCGTAGAGGTTGAGGATATCGTGGAAGAAGTCTAAGAGGTTTGTTAAACAGGAACGTTTTTTACGAAAGCCGTGTTGAGTATCTTTAAGTATGTTATTTTCCTCTAAGTGATTTATGAGTCTGTCTCGTATGACCGTTTCTAGCATTTTACATACAACTGAGGTTAAGCTAATTGGACGATAGTTACTGGGTAGGGATTTGCTGCCTTTTTTGAATGTCGGTGTTACGTTGGCTAGCTTCCACTGATCAGGCATAGTTCCAGACTGCAAGGATTTATTAAATAGTAACGTCAGTGGTTTGGAGAGCTCATCCTTAGCTTCCTTCAGAACTCTAGGCGAGATTGTATTAGGTCCAGGCGTTTTATTTACCTTGAGTATATCTAAACAATTCAATACTTCTCTCTCTGTAACGGTGATATTGCTTAGAACATCTGAATTATCAATCTGAATCGGCGATGGTGTAGGGATATCACTGAGGTCTTCTGTTGTAAAAACTGATGCAAAGAAGGTATTGAGGGCATTACTCATTTGTACTTCGTCTTTGGTGTATTCTCCATTTTCATCGACTAACGGTCCAACAGTTGAAGTAACTACTTTTTTCTTTCTGATATAACTATAGAATTCTTTCGGGTTTGTTTTACTTTGATTCGCAATATGTAACTCTAAGGTCTTTTTACTTTGCTTAATTAACTTTTTGGCTTTGCGTCGTAGCTCTACAAATTTCACCCGTTCTTCGTCATTTTGTGAGGATTTTAATCTATCATTAGCCAATTTTTTAGCAAGCAGGCAGTTTGAAATATCTTTATTCCACCATTTGGGCTTATTATTATGGCCTGGACGCCGTATTTTCGATGGTATGCAGTCTTGCACTGCTTTTAGGTAAGTGGTTTCGAATAACTTCCAAGATGTATTTATGTCGTTATTGTTATTTAAAAAGCTCCAGTCAGTTTCTTTAAACATAGCTCTAAGTTTATGGAAGTTTGCTTTCTTGAAATTAGGGACTTTTTCGATGCTACTATTTGGTTCGTTACTAGTAAACTTTAAAGTGAAAGTTATCGTACGATGGTCGCTGTTACTGAATTCATCACCAACATTCAAATTCTCTATTAATTCTTCTTTTGTTGCAAGTACAATGTCAAGAACGTTATTACCACGGGTCGGCGTTCGAACAAATTGATAAAGCGAACTCTCTTGCAAGTTCGTATACAAGTCATGTCCGGAGTGTGAAGTAAGAGTATCGCCCCACTTGGTCACAGGTAAATTAAAGTCGCCAAAAATTACGGTATCTTGTGAGTTACTTACATCTGCAATTTGTTCGTAAATTTCTCGGTCAGTTTGCACTGATTGAGCTGGAGGTCTGTATATTAATGCAAGTATTATTTTTGTACCTTTATTATTCTTTATTAGCACAAAAGATGCGTCGACGTTCACAATTTGAGCTTTTGACAAGAGGGTAGGGTTAAGACTTTCTTTGATATAAAGTAAAACGCCACCTCCATTTCGATTTATTCGGCTTTTCTCAAACATTACATAACCGGGAAGTGAATACTCTGCTAAAAAGTCTCTATCTTCTGTATTGAGCCAGGATTCTGTTATGCCAATCACATCATAATTTTCTGTAAACACTAGCTCCTCTAAATCTGAAAATTTATTGCGTATGCTACGAGCGTTTTTTTTTTTTTTTTTTTTTTTTTTTTTTTTTTTTTTTCTATATTCCAACTACTCCCTCTCGGGCATAGGCTGATAGCCTTTACACTCTACCGCTGAACACGGTGAGGCCCGTGAGGTCTTGCTCCAGTCTAGGGAGTGAGACATGCGAAACTTCACGGCTCGAAGCAATTCCACCTCTGAAGCTGCTTCGCCTCTGTGCTTCACAGTCTCATCCCCCAGGCTCGGACCCTCACTCTCAGAACGCCACCTATTGAGCAATTAACTCACTAGGCATTGCCCCCCTGTAGCATATTTGTGAATATGGGAATATTCATACAATGCTATTCAATCAGGGAACAATGAGGGTATTTATTTGGCATTTCGGTGTGCTGTGGTAATGCACTGATACTAGGTACAGCACAAATTCCATCCCAATAATATCTTCCCATTGACATATTGGGATTCGAACCCGGGTCCATTGGATTACCAGTCCAGTGGCAAGACCACTCTGCCACACCTCCCCTGTGGTTTGCATAGAAAACCTTTAAATTTGTTATTTTAGAACTCACGGAACGCTCTTTAATAATATTTTTTGGTTCTTGTCGGATCTACATTTATGTTCGTGGCTGTCCTCGGTCCTCGCTGTCTTCGGTCCTTATAGCTGGTGGTCCTCGGTTGCCTCTGTTTTTTTCTTGGCGTTGGATGATTTATGTCACTGCTGCTTCTTCTCTGATGGCCTTTTTTGATCCATGGCTGCGGACTGCTTCGTGTAGGAGACGACCCATGCGTGCTGAACCCACAGGGTTTAGATGAGTGCCATCCTTGCGGAACAGAGTAGGCTGGTTGTAGAAGTTGTCCCAGAGGTTGATGAATTCAACTTCTTCCCTCAGACACAAATATTTTAGTCGGCTATTTGTGCTGAAGGCCTTGTCGTAGAATTTATCAGGTGCGTCGATCTTGGGGAGAATGCCTGAGATGATGATATTCGTTGACTTGTTTTTGTAGTGCTGGATCATCTTGCGATATTTCTCCATCAACTCTTCGGATCTGGTGCGCATGACGTCATTTGAACCAGCATGGATGACAAAAAGGGTATTTTCATTTGCATCCTTTGTGGTATCTTCGAAGGCTTCCACAATGTCGTCCAGTCCAGCTCCTGGGATGCAAAATCTTTTTCGTTGATTTGGGACTCTGTCGCAGAACTCTTCAACCTGTCCTCGTAGGATGGAATCCCCAACGAGCCTGGTCTCTTCTGGTTCGTCTTCCATCTCTACCAATATCTCAAATCTGTTTGACATTGTGACTGGTAGATGAGACCTTTTCTGCGTTGGCCGTGCACCGTTCCTCACTGGTGTAAATCCGGAAACCTGTGGTGGCGGGACTCTACATACAGGTCAGGGAGAGGAGTGGTTAGAACGGGGGCGAGGGGTTGGTACTGTTCGTGCTAGCAGGCTTCTTGCACGAGGAGTGGGGGAGAGACTAAGGTGAACAGGGCGGCTGTCCTGGTTTGATGTTGACTCAGGTTCGTCAGAAGCATCTGCTGCAGTGTCTACTGCAGGTGTTGGATTGTTGGCAGATGACGTTGGGGCGGTGGTGGATGCTGGAGTTGAAACAATTGGAGTTAGTGATACTCCAACGTTGAGTGTTACAAACTCTTGGAGTGATTCCAGCTTCCTGGTGAGGGCGTTGATCTTGTTGTGGGCTTCATCCAATTTTGCTGTCAAATCCTCTTGTTGCTGGCAGAGTCGGCAGACTTGTGGATCGGCAGGAGCAAACATGGAAGCACCAAACCTACCGGCGCAGTTCGTACAGGCACGAGGCATGGTGACGATCACTTTCTTCAGATCACTTCACTCACTTAAAAACACTTAACTCACTTTAAAAACACTAAACTCACTTTAAAAACACTAAACTCCCTTCAGGTCGCTTCACTTACTTAAATAGGCCTAACCGAAAACAAAAATGTTGAAATACACACAAATAGGTTATCAGCGGTGATAGCCTAACCGAAAATTAAAACAAAACAAAATTAAATTTGAATGCGCAGTGATAGCCGAACCGAAAACAATTTTATGTTTATTTAAACAGAAATAGGCCACCAGGGGTTATAGCCTATCCTAACCGAAAACAAAAATTATGAAATACCGGTACGCAGAAATAGGCCACCAGCGGTGATAGCCTAACTGAAAATTTAAAAATTGAAGTACGCAGAAATAGGCCACCAGGGATGATAGCCTAGACTAACCGAAAACAAAAATAACCGAAAAAAAAAATTATGAAATACCGGTACGCAGAAATAGGCCACCAGCGGTGATAGCCTAACTGAAAATTTAAAAATTGAAGTACGCAGAAATAGGCCACCAGGGATGATAGCCTAGGCTAACCAAAAACAAAAATAACCGAAAACAAAAATTATGAAATACCGGTACGCAGAAATAGGCCACCAGCGGTGATAGCCTAACTGAAAATTTAAAAATTGAAGTACCGTACGCAGAAATAGGCCAACAAGGATGATAGCCTAGAGTAACCGAAACAAAAATAACCAAAAACAAAAAAGTATGAAATATGCAGAAGTAGGCTACCAGAGGTGATAAACTACCTAATGTAGAATGCCTTACAATACTCCTTGTGGTTCTGGGAAGAGGGATGGGTTGAATTTTCTCATGAGGCTTTTGCGTATTGACACCAAGACTGACAGATTGTTCACCTTTACTTCCCGATTTGTTCACCCAGAAATCAGAATTTCCATTGTTCTGTTCTCTTTTTTGGAAGCTAATTTTGTTATTATTATGTTCCTTAGTCTCATTAGTACCAAGAGAATCAATGATTAGTGGAAGTTTCTGTCTAAGGGTGGCCAAATCGGGGTAAGTAACTCCCGAAAGCAGCTGTACTCTTTCCCATACTCTCCCTTTCAACTTTCTTGCTAAGATATTCATCATTACCCACTCACTAGCCTGTAGGTTGACGGTATGATTTTATAACATCCGCAGTATGCACTCGATCTCAGCGTTAAAGTTGCATAATTCTTTGTAACTGTACGATGGACTAACTAGGTCTAGCAAGCGGTCTCCTAATTCCTTTCTTATTCAATTGGAATCTGCATAGGTTTGTTTAAGAAGTACTACAGCAGGTTGGTAACTCGTCCTAACCCCAGAGAATCCCTCTAACAGTCTCTTAGGATTTCCCTTCAACTGACCTTGAAGGTATTCTAATTTCTGGCCTTCTGTCAAATCCTGTCGTTTCCCTACATCTCCTTCGAATGAATCCCAGAATGAAGGCCATTTAGTTATATCTCCGTCGAAGGTTGGCAAACTCAGCTTTGGCAACTGTGCAACAGTAGGTCATTTACTTCTAATTGTTTCACTTGGGTTTTCATTTAGACTAGCTTCTAGTACCATCAATCCACTTACAATGTTGTCCTCATACTCTGTCATGTCTTCTACTATGCTCCCTACTTCAGAGGAATTTGTATCCTTGAGGTCGATAATTTGTTGATATCTTTCTTTAATATTCTCATTCAAGCCTTTAATTTGTTTTATGAGCGAGGTGATTTTAATGGTATCTAGGGGATAACTAATGACTACATTTTCTATGGTGCTCAGTTTCTTATTACAAGCAGCTTTAAATCCTCCTAGGGAATTCTGAATTTTAATCAGTTCGCTCATGTTGGCTAGTACGGAACAGTTGCAAGATTATCTATTTATGCAGTGGTCTCCATATAATCTTCTAATCTCTCCCACAAACACTGGACTCCATAATTACTCAGATGATAGCCAGTGTGGTCTAAATGAGAATCATTAATCACAGACCCGCCAAAGTTGATGATCTTATCCCTTCCTAGCTTACGTTTTAATTTATTGTTCACACTATTTCTCACCTTCCTGTAAGTTTCTGTCGAGCAGTTCCAATTATTAGCTTCGTCATACCTACGATGTTCAATCTCGCACATGTACACTACAGTGTTTAATTGAGCTAAAGAAGTGTCAAAGATTTTTTCAAGCCCATCTGTGATTTCTGAAGGATTTGCATGGTTTTCACAATCGTTACCGCCCATCAATATTATGAGCAAATGGGGACTCCATCTTATGGCTTCCTTAAATGTCTCGGTCTCTGTGAATCCAAATACAGAAGCCCCAGTCTTATCAAAATATCCTATATCGTGATTAATTTTTTTTACATCTGCTTTGTTTTTTTAAATCACGTACCCAACTATGTCCAACTACTACCACTTGCATTGTTTCATATTCCGATCTCATTGATTCATATACCAGATCCGGTTCGAAGGACCATTGTCGAGGATTTCCAACTAAATCTATATTTTTCAATAGCTCTGTAACCGGAAACTCGATATATATTTACATTCTTTATCTTCACTAAATTTTACTGGCATTCATTTAATTCCATAACTTTAAGTTATAATCTGTGGATCTAAGTAACATCAATCAACAATCAGAATTCGAGACATACCTTAAGTATTTTAGTTCAGGTGTGAAATAGAGGTAGAGTTGAGGTTGGATCGAGTGTATCGAGTATTACGGGACCTAAATTAGTTACTCAATATACCGAGCTTTGATCGAAATAATAAAGCAATTAAATGATTTAACATTTACTGGGAATAGAACTTTACGGCAACTATACTTAATATATACTCTAATACTAAACTTATAATGTAATTAACTTACCCAACACCAACAAGGAGAAACAGGAGAGATAGAAAGTATTTACAAAGACCAAATATGAAGAGTGGTTAGTAATTGTTGAATTGGTGTGGTCCTTGATAGTTAGCAGCCTAATATTCCTCAGTTAACTTAATTATCTTATGTTTACACTCCTATTAAAGTAGGTTATGTTCAAAGTGTAAAGAAATTACCATCCTTATTCACTCGTGTCTCGCAAGACCAATATATGAAGTTCCCGGAGGCTGATGTGGTGGTAACGAAGGCAGACTCAGCACTGAGGCAAGTGTTAAACTACCTGCTGCTTTAGAGATCGTACTGCTCTCTCATTGGTTGAGCTGTGACGCCTCTGATTGGTCGAGAGTTGCTTCTACATCGTCTTCCAACTATCGTTTAATAATATTCTATAGGACCTGTCATTATCATTATCATTCAACAACTGCTAAATCATGAGTAAATACATAATTATAATATGCGTTCCTTTAGTTGAAGCGTATCGCGTGAATTTCCCATGTATAAAGGAAAATGTGATAAGAGGGTAGTCTAAACCAAAGAGAAATGCTTGGTCGATGTTTTAATTATCGACATCTTAGTTTATTTTCCCTTATTATTTAATCACGAGGTACGATATAAAACCCTTCAATATATTTTATATTGTCACGACAAAAGGGAACCTTGAACACACTTCACACAGGCTTGTCCCCGCCAACAGCAGACCACCAGTTGCTGACACATAACACCAGAACTTCCCTGATATTCGCCTACCGACATGTCCATCACCTAATCTACACTCTTTACATCACAGCTAAGTTCCTTTAATACTAGAAATACTTCATAGATATTATTGGGACTACCACAGATAGCCTACACATAGCCTACATGTTAACAAGTAAGTCAACCGCCGACCAATACATTTTTATAGCCTAGGCTCATTTTTCCAGGTTTACTTATTTAATTTATATCTGTTTCTCCTCTACCCCCTAGGAATAATAAACAGGGTATAATTGGTGCCGTGACCAGGATTCTGAGCCATCTGTTGTATATATTGATAAGAATTGGGGGGTATTAGGCCTGACTTGTCTGCCTTTGTGTAGAGCTGGGCGATCCAGTGGACAAATGTTGAGGGGCGCAATGGGGGGAGCTGCAAGGGCATGGGGGGGCGTCGGCCAAGAGTTTGAGCCATCGTCCGGTGGTTACCCTCTGCCCTTGAGAAAGGTGGCCCTCTTCGGCCATTCGTACGTCCGGGATTTTCCGCTGGACCGTCCAGTGCAGTGCCCTGCTTTTTTTTGTTAAGCAGTTCTATAGACCAGGGGTATAATAATTCTATGTTGTTGCAGGATTGTAGATATACACACAGGCTTGTAATGTAGTTTAATCAGCTTAGGTAGATATTACAATAGATGTTTACAGGTTGAGAGCTGAGCTATAACTGGCAGCTAATGCTGTCTGAGCATACTGAGTCAATCAGTGCGAGTGCGCAGGTTGAGTGAATCATTATGGAAAATGGAATACTGAAACAATTTGATCAGGGAGACTAAACTAAATGACATATCATGACATCCCCCTTTCTTTAAGTAATTTAATTTTACAAATATTTAATAGCTCTCAATTAATTATTTTATACTTTTTAGCATTGACAAAATGTTTGATATTATCTACTGACTCTTACAGATACTTTAAATGAGTATTGTAATCAATAAACATTGCGCCAAAAAACATTGAACAAACATTAATAGAAACTAAATTAACTTTATTTATGATTAACATAACTGATAAAGAAGATAACTATTGTATTTACAATATTTACATTGTTTACATCCTACCATCTTTTGTAGGATTAATAAACACCAGACATTTTATTCATTTACACATAACCATACTTCTGCGGCTTTTTTACAACTCTTCCGGATCTCGTACATTGTGGTTTATTATCACCAATGGTATTATCCTTCCCTGCTGTCTTAGACGGGTGATGGTGATGGTTGTATTGTTCAGGAGACGGGCTTGTAGGTGGTTTTGGATGTGGTAGGTTCCGATGGTTCTTGTTGGATGTTGAATTTTACCGCTTTTGTGCTTGATGGATTTTGTTCTCGAATGTGTTGCCGGTTTCGTCTCAAGATTGATCCACTTGGTGTCTCTACCACATATGATCTCGGTTCTTGACAGGTATCCTTGACAGTAGCTGGATTCCAGTGTCCTGTTTTGTGGTCTTGAATACAGACTTGCTGGCCTGGTACAAGTGATGGGAGATCTCTGGCGTGTGCGTCATAATATTTCTTCTGCGATTCCTGTTTCTGCCGCATATGTTGGTGAATTAGATCTTTCTGTCCTTGCCGGTTGTAGATACGAGCAGGTAGGTTCCCTTCATCTTCCTGTTGTTCAGAAGTTCCGCTGGGCTGGGTAGTGTATTATCAACCGGTGTTGTACGTAGGGAGAGAAGTGCCATGTATGGGTCTTGATTACTGGCTTTGGCTTTTGTGAGAACGTTCTTTACAGTTTGGATTGTTCTCTCGATGTAACCATTGGATTGCGGATAATGAGGAGAGCTGGTGACATGATCAAAACCCCAGGATTCCGCAAAATTCCTGTAGCACTCCGAGTCAAACTGTTTACCATTATCACTGATAACATATTCTGGTATACCTTGTTCAGAGAAAACTTGTTTAGTGGCGTTTATTACTGCTTGGCTGGTAACTGCTGAAGGCATTTTCCTGATCACAGGGAATTTCGAATAATAGTCACTTATG
The DNA here is from genome assembly GCA_037953745.1 of Lithodes maja. Classification (NCBI taxonomy): domain Eukaryota; kingdom Metazoa; phylum Arthropoda; class Malacostraca; order Decapoda; family Lithodidae; genus Lithodes; species Lithodes maja. The sequence continues at coordinate 92,908 of JBAKBP010006748.1, read as the reverse complement.
ATCAAGTACTCAGCTGAATCAAAATGAAACAAATCAGTACCTACAAATTGCCACGACCGTGAAGGTATTTCATGTTGTAACAAGGTTTCTTTGCTCTGAGATTTCTGGTACTGTTGACATATTGCACAGTTTTTTATCATTTGTTCTATGTCATTGTTGATGTTTAGCCAAAATACACAGTCCTTTGCTCGTAATTTACACTTTTCGATTCCTTGATGACCTTCGTGAATCTTATTTAGGATTTCTTTTGTCATTGAACTTGGGATAACAACATGTTCACCTGGTTTGCCATCCTGGACGAGTGCTGCTCCTAGTCCTCTCTGTGATGCGTCTACTTGGATGGTAACTGACTTGTTGGTGTCGAAGTATGAGAGTGTGACTTCTTTACACAGTATATCCTTGACTCGTTGAAATGCTTTGGTGTGGGAAGAAGTCCATGTGAAATCAGCTTCTTTCTTGAGAAGATCACGGAGGTTTGCCGTTTCAGTTGACAGTTTTGGGATGAAAGGAGCCATGTATGTTATAACTCCCAAGAATTCCTGAAGTTGAGTTGGGCTACTTGGCACAGGGAGAGATTTGATAGCCTCCACTTTCTATGGGTCGGGGTGCGATCCGTGACTGTCATACAATGTACCAAAGAACTTAATTTGTTTCTCGTCAATGGCACACTTCTCACTGTTGAATGTTAACCCCTACTGTCTGGCTACTTTAAACAGGTTGTGCATATTCTCCTCGTGCTCTTCTTTAGTTCTGCCGAATACCACCACATCATCTGCAATACTGATGACACCTTCACAGTTCTCCAAAATCTGGTCCATCTTTCTTTGGAACACAACTTGCGACATCAGAAGACCAAATGGCATACGAAGATACTTGTAGCGACCAAATGGGGTGTTGAAAGTTGTAAGATTTGTGCTAGGGTCATCCAATTCGATTGACCAGTACCCATTTTTTGCATCAAGCTTGCTGAAGTGTTTGGCACCTGCTAGCTTATAGGTTATCTCTTCTACCGTTGGCACTTTATGATGACATCTCTTGATACATTTGTTCAGGTCCTTTGGATCCAGGCATATCCTTAATTTTCCGTTGGCTTTTCTTGTGCAGACAATACTACACACCCAGTCAGTCGGGTCTGTTACCTTCACAATAACACCACTTTGTTCCATTTCGTCGAGTTCCTTCTTCAGCTCGTCTTTCACATGGATGGGAAATTTACGAGGTGCATGCACGACTGAATGTGCGTCATCTCTGAATGTGATATGATACTGGCCTGGAAACTTGCCTATGCGGTCAAAAGTGTCCGGGTAGAGGTTCTTCAAATCCTCCACAGAACTGATAGAGCTTGCATTCTTTTCAGATTTTGCTTTGGTGTTGATTTCACAATGTAAGGTTACCAATTTAAGAGCTCTTGAGCTTGGAAGTCCGAGTATCGCTGGTCCTTCAGTCTCCACTATGTAGAATTCTGTCTCAATCCAGTCACTTGAGAACTAAACCATTTTCGATTGACAACTCGTCTCTGAATGAGTGATATTTACGGAGTGTTGCTGGCAATTCTTTGACTTTCTCTGGCCATCCTGCAAATATATATCCCTTTAGTTCTGATAGTTCATGATCCTTCACTGTTTCATCACGCAACTGATCAATTTTCTGGCTACTAAACTGTACGATCGTACAGTAAATAAAATCTGGCCACTCTGAAGTTAATTTTCCGCTCAATTTGTGCCATGAAGTTCCTCCATACGACGTCCGGGTTCTTCTTCTCCTCTTCTGCTAAATCCCATGAGTTGAATAGCTTCAGTCCTTGTTTACCAGCGAACAATAAAATATGGTCCACTTGCTTCTCCCTTTTGATGTCCTTGATAGAAAAATATAGATTGCGGCACTGCTTGAATATCTTGATTTCGTTGGGTTGATCTGGATTCGACCAATCCATTCGTGGCATGACCGAATCAGACATATTAGCGAGCAAACTAGTGTACAGTTGCTTACCGATGAATTATATTGTTGCAAATAATTTGTTGATGAATGTCGAAGATAGTTGATGGTCACACCCGTAATCCTAAGCATTGCACAGGAAACGAAGTAATAATAGCTTTAGCCACGTATTGATTGATGTGTGACAAGACTGCAGGCTGGAATCCACTGTAGCTCTTAGTGAAAATGGCGGGAAGATCTCGAGGAAAAAAGCGGGAAACTTGGTACCATATGTAGCTGCTGCTGCTGTGTCTCTCGTTGTAATACAAATCGTAGGCGCTGTGTTGTTGTAGGGTTGGGTTGTCGTCCATGCTGCCACCATATAATAATTCTATGTTGTTGTAGGATTGTAGATATACACACAGGCTTGTAATGTAGTTTAATCAGCTTAGGTAGATATTACAATAGATGTTTACAGGTCGAGAGCTGAGCTATAACTGGCAGCTAATGCTGTCTGAGCATACTGAGTCAATCAGTGCGAGTGCGCAGGTTGAGTGAATCATTATGGAAAATGGAATACTGAAACAATTTGATCAGGGAGACTAAACTAAATGACATATCATGACAAGGGGCAAGGGTGGACACTGTCAGGCAGACCTCAGCTTGGGATGCGCTCCTAACCTACAAGCCGGATTTTGCGTTCCTGATCCTCAGGGGCAACGATTTGACCCTGCAGACTGACCTTCAGCAGGTGGCCCTCGGACTCCAGTCTCTAGCTGAAGAGATCGAGCAAAAGACTGGGAGTCATTGTCTGGTGGTCAGTCTGGAGTCTAGGATAAGCCCTAGGGGTATGACCCCCGAGGAATATAATAGGGCCAAAAATGGTGTGAACCTCAGCTTTCGGAGAAATCTCCCATTTACCAAACAGAGGTACTTTGCCATGGGAATGAGTAAGACCGACTTGTGGGACGGAGTACATTTAGATGCGCTAGGGAGCCGGAAGGTATTAGATAGGCTACTGGACAGAGCGCGTGCCTTCTTTGAGGAGAAAGTCAGGGCCGAGGAGCAGCAGTCGACGCAATAGGCTAGATCTCAAGACTACGACAACGGCTGCGGCTGTTCCTCCTTCAGAGGAGTCTTGATCCTTCTTTCTCTTTCTTTTCCTTTCCTTTTCAGGCATTAACTTTGTAATTTGTTAAAATTTAATATAGTAAAGTAAATATTGTAAAGTAGAGAAATATGACATAGGGTAAATTTCCTTTTTTTATCATTTGTAAACTCACAGGGGGCACGCGATCTGCATGCTTCAATTTGCTTGGTTGCTGTCGTCATCAATGTAAGTAGGTTAGCCTAGGCTTAGAATAGATTGGAATAGGTTAGCCTACAGTGATGATTAGTATTGTTGTTCCTTACGCTTTAGTTACCGTAATTTTTTTAAGAATGGAGGATAAATTAAAGTCATTGCGGCGGTTCAGGGCCGCCAAGAAGGGAGGGATTACTAAGCTTACCTCTAATTTGTCTGATTTTATTGAACATGCTGCTACACTGCATGATGTAAGGGGTGTGAAAATCACTGTAGAAAAGGCCCTAGCTGATATCGAGTCATGTAACATATAGTTGTATAGCTTATATTCAGATGATCAGTTAGAGGAAGAGATGGTGAAAGATATGCAGTATGTTAATCAAGTAAACAGTCAGTTAGCTGAGTTAGATAGTGCTATCCAGACAACCACACTGGTAGATCTCATGATAGCGTAGCAAGTAGGAAACAGAAGGGTATTAAGCTACCCTCCCTGAAGTTGCCAGTTTTTGACGGGGATCCAACACAGTGGGTGTGTTTCTGGGAGCTCTTTGATTGTAGTGTTCACTCCCAAACAGACTTAACTGACATTCAGAAATTTACGTATCTAAAGGGACAAGTTACTGGTGAGGCTCTACAAATTGTTGGTGGGTTTAGTTTGGTCGCTGCAAGTTATGAACCAGCTGTCACTATTCTCAAAAATAGTTATGGTCAAAAGGATCGTATCAAAGCAGCTCACATAGCGGAACTGTGTAATCTCCCGCATCCTAGCCAGGAGGTCAGTGCTCTGAAAGATGTTTCCACGTCATTTGAGTGTGCATTAGAGTCATTACGCTCTATGGATGTAACAGTAAGTGAAAAGTGTGCAGTACTGTTGCATAATAAACTTCCTAGTGCACTCTCTGAGGTGATTAAGCGTAAATTAAAAGACAACTGGCTGGATGTGGATGAATATGTTCGTGTGTTTAAGACTGAAGTGTGCAATCTAGAAAGTAGACATAATCCACTAGAACAGTTTGGGGCGACCGCCACAGCAGCATGTGCGGTGTATCAGAAACCCGATACCAAGCAGAAGTATGGATGTAAGTTGTGTTTAAAGACAGGACATTTTTGGGCAAAGTGTGCAAAATACAAGAACAGTCCCGCCAAGGCCAATAGAGCAAGGCAGTTGAAATTGTGCGTCGGGTGCCTGTCATCAGAACATGGCAGCCAGGGGTGTACTAACCCTAAAATTAGGCCGTGCCAATTCTGCCAACAGAAACATTTTAATTATTTGTGTCCGACGCCACGCCTTGAACAAACTGGACAACCAGTGGCCCCTGAACCAACAGTGACCATGGCTGTGGCTTCGGGCCGTAATGCAGTGTTGTTACCTACCATTCAGATTCCCTTGACTGACAGGAACGGTCATACCAGTAAAGTAACTGCTTTGTTGGACCAATGTTCGCAGCGTACCTTCGTCTTGCGCTCTGCTTTATCACAGCTTGATTACATTAGGGTCAGTAAGGAACAGCTAAGGCTCCAGGGATTTACTGGCTCACTTGGTAGTACTGAGTATGACATAGTAGAGTTAACCTATCATCACAGAAGAAGGGTGCGTAAATTGAGGGCCGTTGTGGTGGAGGAGTTACCAGTATACAAACCAGAGAGAGGTTAGGGATGGAGGTAAATGCTATCAAGGCTCGGGGTTACAATTTAGCCGATCCAGGTATCACTGATGGGGATATGATAGGGTTACTGATTGGGGCAGACTTTTATTACCACTTTTTACATTCAGGCTATGTCAGGGAAGGAAGTATAGTTATGTTACCCACAATTTATGGTTATGCACTGAGTGGCACTTTTCAGTCAGATATAGAAGAGACCCATGTAGAGTTAGTCACTGTTCTTAAGTTAGCAGTAGACCCTTTAGTGGAGATACAGGAAGATATTGGCAGGAATTTTCCAGAATTAACCCTTCCCGTCCGGGCTCCCTGTCGTAAGGACATTGTTGAGATCCGGGCGATATGGCCGAAAAGCATCAACGCCTAGGCTGCCGTATCTTTGTTATTTTAACTGCTAGAAAATGCCCGCGCATGTCTAAACTTACTCTGGTTACCAATCTGTAGACTGTCGTTGAGTAGACCTCTCTAAGTCAACTGGTTCAGTTGTGATGATGATTTACGTGGCGTGCATTTTTCCGCGATTTTACCAATGTGACACACTTTTCAAGACTGAATCTGTCTTTGCCGACACACAACAACACAGCTCCGACGTCTGCTTGCTGCCAGAGGTGCGTGCATCGCTTCCGACAGGCTTTGTTTACATACGTCAGACGCGCGGCTTTCAAAACAAACTGAATAGGCTTTCAAGCTTACGGATTTATATAAGGACACCTGGGTTCCTGCCCATCTGCCGCGGGGTCCTTAGATAATGCTGCCCGGGCGGGAAGGGTTAAAGGATCTGACAGCTCTATGGGACTTGGACCATATTGGTATAAGTTCTAATGAGACTGGTAAGGGTGGGGAGAGAGTATTGAATAGATTTTCTGAAACGGTACAGTATTCCGAAGCACAGGGACAATATTTTGTGGAACTGCCGTGGAGAGATAACATAGATAAATTACCTGATAACTTTAAGTTAGCCATGGGCAGAATGAGAGGATTGCAGCGTAAATTTATAAAAGAACCCAACTACTGTCAACAGTATACAAAGGTTCTGGATGATCAGATAGAAAGGGGGTTTATGGAAAGGGTAGAAAACAGGAATCAAGCTGGTCATCCCATTTACTACTTAGCTCACCATGGTATTACTAAAGATAGTGTTACTACTCCTGTACGGATAGTGTTTGACTGTTCGGCTAAGATGGACGAGAGGGCGTTCAGTCTGAATGACTGTCTCCATACAGGTCCATCGCTAGTGGCTGACCTCACACAGGTACTTCTACGCTTTAGATGTCATCAATTTGCCTGGGTGAGTGATATAGAGAAAGCATTTCTCATGGTGGGATTGAGTGAGAATGATAGGGATGCTACTAGGTTTCTGTGGCCCGTTCATTCCTTGGATGTTGCAAGTCCTTACATTGTCTACCGGTTCCGTGCAGTTCTGTTTGGGGCCACCTGTTCCCAGTTCCTCCTTAATGCTACCATTCAAAAACACCTGTCTATGATACAGGAGAACAGTGAGGTAGTTAATAAGCTAAAAAGGGGGTTGTATATTGATAACTTGCCGGGGACTGGTGATGATTTAAGTGATTTGCAACAACAATGTTGGGATGCCCGTAGAATATTTTCCAGCGCTAACCTGTCTTTACGTGAGTGGGTCACAAATAATGGGAGCTTGCGGGAACTGTTGCACCTGAAGTGTATAGCTTGCGCCAAACAAGACGGGGTTAAGGTACTTGGCGTTGTGTGGCTAACTGATAAGGATATGTTACAGGTTAATTGCCAATTGCATTGGTTACAAAACGCGAGGCTCTAAGTCTAACCGCGAGTGTGTTCGATCCTCGAGGAGTGTTGCTACCGGTAACCATCCGGGCGCGGAGGTCCATACAGGACTTGTGGAGATTAGAGTGTGGGGGGGATGTCCCCATTCCAGATGACATGAGAGCTAACTGGCAGGATATTTATGATGACATGATAGTTAGTACAGGTATCATGTTTCCCCGTCAGGTCACTAATTCTAAGAAGGTTACGCTGCACCTATTTAGTGACGCTAGCTCCGTAGCATATGGTGTAGCGGCCTATGCGGTTGGTGATGAGGAGAGTAGGTTAGTAATGGCCAAAGCTAAAGTCCCTCACCATACTTAACCTAACAAGTGCGCATGGGGGTAATTGAAAACGTCCCCCTGTGCTGACGTATTTGAGGTGTTTCCGTCACTAAAATATTCATTGTACCATTAATAGCATTAATAATTATCCATATGCGCCTATTATGGGTTGATTATAAAGGTATTAACCTGAAACAACAATAAAACGAGTGAAAACAGCGTTTGGATGGTCAAAATCGGAGATATAGCCCGCGAGTTGTATAATGTATGGGTGAGGCAAGCTACTCTCCCGCCAATTTCCCCCAAGGCCACTGAGACACAGTCGATCGATACTCTCTCTCTCTCTCTTGCACTCGCTTGCCATCAGTGATGACAACACCCTGCTTGCAACTCGCTAATGTTAGCACGAAAATATACCTCAGAATAAGGGAATAATAGGGAAAATAGGTGATAACTGAAGGATAGGAGGAAAGTGGGGAAGGAGGGGAGGTAGAGGACTGAGATTTTGCATGGCCCAGGGGCCAAAAAAAAATAAAAAAATAAAAAAATAAAAATATATTTTTTTTTTTTTTCGATGTCAAAAGTTGATTTTTTATTTTACTTACTCACAAGAGTCTTCCCGCAGTCCGCCGGGGGAACTCTTAAGAGTCTCCCCGCAGCTCCCGGGTTAAGATGGAATTGACTGCTGTTCTTCTCGCAGCTCATCTCGCATGTTATATATGTGAGGCCTACGCGGACGAGCTGATTATAGAGAATATGTACCTCTGGTCGGACAGCCAGATAACCCTATGCTGGTTGTCTAGTAAGAAGCTATTGCCTATCTATGTTCAGAATAGAGTTGATGAGATAAAGTCATTAGTCCCTGGCGCTCATTTTCATTTTGTGTCTACGCAGGACAACCCCAGTGATTTAGTCACCAGAGGGATTTCATATGTTTCCTTAGTTGCTTCTTCGCTTTGGTGGGGAGGGCCCACATGGCTACCTCACCAAATACTATGGCCTGATCATGGCCCAATAGGGGGATCAATAGGAGGGGACACCACTGTGGGTTGTAACATGAGTCAAGAAGGAACCCTGTCATTGCCGGTACCGGTTGCCCCTACTGCCATATTGAATTGGGACTGGTATGGCTCATATATGAAGTCATGGCATGTAATGGCATGGGTCCTTAGGTTTATTAGGACTCTTAGAGAGAAGACACAAGGGAACTATCAGGCAAAACCGGCATACTTGACGGTGTCGGAATTAAGAGCAGCAGAGTCTGCCATGATTAAGGTAGCTCAGAGAGAAGCTTACTCTGAGGAACACCACTATTTGTCAAAAGGAGAGGGCACACCAAGCAATATAGTGAAGCAGTTAGGCCTCTATATGGAGGGAGGCATGAAACGCTGTAGAGGTAGGCTACACTTGTCAGCTTTACATGATAGCGCCAAGTACCCTATCCTTATCCCTAATAAACATCGAGTAGCCACTCTCCTTAGTAATTACTGCCACAAAGTGTGTAACCATAGTGGTGTTAGTTATGTTGTAAATTACATAAGGCAAAGATGGTGGATCCCCAAGATTAGACAGGTAGTAAAGAAAGCCATAAGGGGATGTGTCATCTGCAAGAGATTGCAAGGTTTTAATTTCTGCTGGTAAATTTAAATACATATGTTGCATCTACCGTTCCCCAAATACTCCTCCAGAGCAAAGTCTTTTTGATTCTCTGTCCTCACAACTCAGTGTCCTCAACTTAAATGCTTCTTCTGAAATCACTGTGTTGGGTGATTTTAATGTCCATAATGTTGAATGGCTCACTTATTCAGCCAGGACTGATGATGCTGGTCTTGAATGTGAGCTATTTGCAGACTCATTTAATCTCACTCAACTAGTCAACCAACCCACCCGTGTACCAGATAATCCTAATCATAATTCCCACCTACTGGACTTATTTTTAACAACCAATTCAGAAAATTATGATGTTACAGTGAGGTCCCCGCTTGGATCTTCTGATCACTGTCTGATACAGGCCACCTGTCTATCACCTACCACACCTTCCCACTCTGAACCTGTTTTGGTGACTAAATGGCATTACGATAGGGCAGACTGGGAGGGTCTTCAAGGTTTCTTTATTGATATTCCCTGGACCTCTTTCTTTTCTAATGATGCACACTCCACCTTGAGCCACATACAAGATTTTGTAAAAATTGGAATGGAAACTTTTATTCCTCATCAAAAGTACAGTAAAAGATCTAATTCACCTAAATGGTTTGACCATAATTGTGCTAGAGTAACTGAACAAAAAGCAATAGCCTACAATGCATACACAAGATCAAACACACATGAAGCCTTTAATTACTTTAGAAACATCAGAAATCATGCCAAAACTGTATTAAACCTAACTAAATCAAACTTTCTCCACAAGCAGGCAAATAAACTTCTAAATAATCCAAATGATAACAAAATATTTTGGTCTACTCTTAACTCATTTAAATCCAACTTCACTACTGCTTCATCCATTCCACCATTAAAATCTCTGACTGGCAATCTTGTAAGTGACCCACGAGGTAAAGCTAACCTTCTTGCGGATATTTTCTCCACCAACTCAACCTTAGATGAAATAAATCAAGATGTCCCTGTACTTAATTTTAATTCGCCTGAAATTCCCTCACTTAAGATCCACACCAGACATGTCAAAACTATTTTGCAGAATCTCTCGGTAGATAAGGCTCCTGGTCCAGATGAAATTCCTCCAATAGTACTTAAGAATTGCTCCTTGGTGCTCGCTCCTGTATTGGCAAAATTTTTCCGTCTGTGTACTCATACCTCATGCTTCCCAGTACCCTGGAAAGAAGCAAACATCCATCCAGTTCCTAAAAAAGGTGCCTCTTCAGATCCATCAAACTACAGACCAATAGCTATAACTTCCACTCTTGGTAAAGTCTTTGAAATTATATTAAATAATCACATAATTAAGCATCTTGAGAATAATAAATTAATCAGTGATAGGCAATATGGTTTTAGACGATGTCGATCAACTGCAGACATGCTTTGCCTTCTTACGCATCAAATCAACCAAGCTACAGACCAACATGGTGAAACACATACAATAGCACTGGATATATCAAAGGCATTTGATAGAGTCTGGCATCAATCCTTATTGTCGAAGATGTCACACTACGGCCTTGCATCATTAGTTCCACTAATTTCTTCTTATCTTCATAACAGAAAAATACGTGTAATGGTAGATGGCCTTTATTCTCAATTTCACTCAATAAATGCTGGTGTTCCCCAGGGATCAGTTTTGGCCCCAATTCTGTTCCTCATTCATATCAATGATCTCATATCTACCACTCATAATCCAATACATTCCTACGCAGATGACTCAACACTCCACAGTTCCTTCACATTTACCAATTCTGTCACCCAACCCGATCTTATAAATTCAAAAATAAACACTGCAATTTCTCTGAACCAGGACCTTTCTAGAATTAATGGATGGGGACAAAAGAATCTAGTTTCCTTTAATGCACAGAAAACCAAGTACATTCAATTTTCTAACCGACAGAATCTCACTGACTCCCATATATTTTTTAATGATGTAAATATTCCCACTTCCCCTAGTATTGACATTCTCGGTGTAACATTAACTACTAACTTGAGCTGGACACATTATGTTAGAAGCATTGCTAAGAATGCCTCTAAAAAACTGGGACTCCTGTACAGAGTTCGAGAATTCTTCACTGACGAGCAGTTGGCCGTGATATATAAAAGTCATGTGCGTTCTCAGATGGATTACTGTTCACCTCTGTGGGGTGGAAGTGGAGTGGTTGCATTGAGGCAGTTGGACAAAATTCAAAATAAAGCTATTAGATTAATCAATAACCCTGCAATCACACAGGACCTTCCTACATTATCCATACGAAGAAACGTTGCATCCCTTGCATTATTCTACATATATTTTCACAGCAATTGTTCCGAGGAACTTGCTTCAATTGTGCCGCCTCTCCACATCTTTCCCCGTAGAACTAGGGCAGCTGAGAGCGCCCATGAATTTACACTTTCTCCTCCACAATGCAGAACTTCTGCTTATCAGAATTCATTTATCCCCAGAGCTACTACTCTTTGGAATTCACTTCCCTCGAATTGCTTTCCACAAACTTACAATCTACAAATGTTTAAATCCAGTTGTTACAAACATTTTATGAATGGAGGATGCCTTTAGGCACATGGACCTTTTTGTTTTATCTGTGTTTTTCCTTCCTCCGTTCATTGTCTCTTAAAAAAAAAAAAAAAAAAAGGTACATCATACCGTGCTGTACAGGTCCCTCCATTGCTGGAGTTTAGGGTTCAGGAAGTGAGTCCTTTCCAGGTAACGGGGGTTGACTACACAGGTGCCTTACCAGTAAATGAGAAGGGGGGTACTGTAAGTAAATTATATGTAGTCTTATTCACCTGTGCAGTTACTAGAGCGGTCCATGTAGAGACGGTGTCTAACCTCTCCTGTGAATCATTTTTGCATGCGTTCCGTAGGTTTAGTAGCAGGAGGGGTTACCCTGAGATTTATGATGATTGATAATGCCACCACATTTGTTAGCGGAGCCAGTACATTACGAGAGTTGGTAGATGTTGCAAGGTTAAAAGGTACTCTAGCGGAAGTCAACTGCGAGTGGCGGTTTATACTGGCCAGGGCGCCATGGTTCGGTGCCATATGGGAGCGGGTCATCGGCATCCTAAAAGCTGGCTTGAAGAAGGTACTGGGTCGAGCATTGGTTACCTCAGAGGAACTGAATACGGTATTACTGGAGCTCGAGGCCACAGTCAATGATCGCCCGCTTGGCTACACGTACAGTGATCTTGAGGACCCTCTACCCATCATTCCTTCACAACTGATTCATGGGAGGCGGATCAGAAGCTTTCCAAGGCGAGAAGTCAAGGATGAAGATCTTAAGGATACGACGTGGCGTAACAACGATTCCGTCAACCAACGCTTCCAATATGTAACAAAACTCTCACATGACCTGTGGAAAAGGTGGAGCACTGATTATTTAATATCACTCAGGGAGCAACATCTTCACTTAATGGTAAAAAGAGGGATAGCATCGCCGAAAGTTGGGGACGTCGTTCTAGTACATGATGACGGCCCCCGATTTTTTTGGCGTATAGGTCGGATAATGAAACTTCTTCATGGTCCTAACCACGAATGTAGGGTAGTTCAGGTAAAAACAGGAGCCAGCTTGACCACCAGACCGGTGGTTAAGCTATACCCACTAGATATAGATTTATAGGTAGTGGATGGCGACAGCAAGCCGAACTCTGATAATATCCTTCCTGCTACTGGAGCGGACCGAGGTGATACCCCTCAGAGGCCGTCACATCGAGCTGCTTTGGGTTCCTCCGAATTGTGGCGATCCATGATCGGGACGGGACAATTGTAAATACTTTGTATACTTTGTATATGATTGGTGGCGGAGTATGTCGTGAATCCTGGTATAGATACGGTAGTTTGAATTTCCCGGGTTCACGACAGCTGGTTCCTTTTTGTTTATACTTACAGTTCCTAACAGTAGATCCTCTGAAAAAAGGCAAACTAGGCCTGTGTATCCAGCTCGGTACCAGTATTTGCACTGCTGCGGTCGTTCACGGTGTTGGCGGCGGCGGTAGCAGACGCAACATTTTTACTATTCTGTTTTTTTGTTTTATAATCAAACTTCAAATCTTGTCTTCCCCATGCTTTATCAAGATTACTTTCAAACTCCCTTATTGATTCGGAATCGACTACATACTGGGGCAGTGCGTTCCACTCATTTACCACTCTATCACAAAATGAGCTCTTTGCCTTCTCAAGCCTATTTCTTTCTTCTTTGTAAATTTTCTTAGAGTGTACTCTCGTTCTTGTTCCCTCCCGCATCAAGAAGATACCTTCACACACATCCTCATCGTACTTTCCTGACACTATCTTAAAAGTCTCTATCATATCCTCTCTCTTTCTCATATATGCCAGTGTCGGAAGCCCCAGTGTCCTCAACCTCTGCTCATAGCCCGCGTTCTTCAACGTTGGTACCAGCTTGCTAGCTCTCCTCTGCACTTTCTCCACTGCTTCTATATCCTTTACCATATATGGAGCCCACACCTGGTTCGCATATTCCAGGTGCGGCCTAACCAGCGCTGTATAGCGATTCCTGAAGATTTCTTCGTCAAGTGACACAAATGTCCTCCTTATCAGCCCTACAATTCTATTGGCTTTATTTATCTTTTCCGCTAAATGTTCTGAGAAATTTAACTTATTGTCTATCACTACTCCTATATCCTTTTCTGGATTCAATTCCTCCATCGCTTCATACATACTGTATCCTACCTTGTCTATCTTGCTTGTCCCAATCCGCATGTACTTGCATTTTTTTTGGATGAAAAGGCATTAACCAATGCTCAGACCATCCCTTCATGCCCTCCACATCTCCTTGAAGCAAACCCACATCTTCCTTACTCCTCACTCTTCTATACAGCTTAGTGTCATCCGCATACAGGTATACCTCACTTCCATTAGTTATAACTTCAGGTAAGTCGTTGATAAATATAACGAACAGCAGTGGTCCCAACACAGATCCCTGAGGTACCCCTCCTGTAATTTCCCTCCACCCCGAGCCTATTCCATTCACCAGTACCCTCTGTCTCCGATCTTTCAGGAAAGCTTCTATCCATTTCACACATTTCTAACCTATATTATAGCTTCTAACTTTCTCTATTAACCTTCTATGTGGGACCTTATTGAAGGCCTTCATAAAATCGCAATATACCACGTCTATAACATCACCATCTTCTAGAATTTGCATCCAATCATCTACCACCTTAATTAGCTGTAGTACCGTCGACCTCCCCGGCAAGAATCCGAACTGTCTCCCACTGAAAAGTTGGTTTGCCTTCATATGCTCATTATTCCTTGTCTAATTACCGTTTTCATTAGTTTACACACAACACTTGTCAAACTGACTGGTCTATAATTCCCTGGGTCATTTCTCTTTCCCTTCTTAAATATAGCTGTTATGTTCGCCTCTCTCCAGTCCATCGGGAGTTGTGGGAGTTGTCCTGTATTAAACGATACCTCAAATAACATTTTCAATGGCTCTACTAACATCTCACCTCCTTCCTTTATGATTCTTGGGTGTATCCCATCCGGTCCCGGTGACTTACTTCTGTTCATTTTTTCTATAGCCCTTCTTATTCTAGCATGGGAAAACTTTATTTATCTTTGTGGATAAATATTACTCTGGTTACACCAATTATATCTTAGTTTATTTTCCCTTATTATTTAATCACGGGGGATGATATAAAACCCTTCAATATATTTTATATTGTCACGACAAAAGGGAATCATTAACACACTTCACACAGGCTTGTCCCCGCCAACAGCAGACCACCAGTTGCTGACACATAACTCCAGAACTTCCCTGATATTCGCCTACCGACATGTCCATCACCTAATCTACACTCTTTACATCACAGCTAAGTTCCTTTAATACTAGAAGTACTTCATAGATATTATTGGGACAACCACAGATAGCCTACACATAGCCTACATGTTGACAAGTAAGTCAACCGCGACCGGTAACAATTTTATAGCCTAGGCCAATTCATCTTTCCAGGTTTACTTATTTAATTTATATCTGTTTCTCCTCTACCCCCTAGGAATAATAAACAGGATACATATAAAGTTTATGAGATGAGTTAGGTGTGAATGGGATCTGCCGTGTGTGAGCCACTTGGCTCTGCTGACTCCCATTTTCATCTTGGTTACATGTGTAAGGGATTTGCCTAATTTGTACAGGTATGCAAACGAACAAGAGTGAGAAAGAGATTGGCTGTGTAAGGGATCTGCCTCTATTCATTTGGTAATAGTTGTAGATAAGTGGAATAGGCTACCGAGTGCTATAGTGGGATGACTAACAATAGAGCTTCAACATTAAATATGATAGGACGAGATGGGTTGGGTGTGAAAGGGATCTGCCGTGTGTAGGCTAATCGTCTCTGCAGACTCCCGTTTTCTTATGTTCTTATGTTCTCATTTGTGTGTGAGAGAGAGAGAGAGCATTGCGACAGAGAGAATAGGATGTGGTAAATACAAATATAAGGAAGACAGAGATAGAGAGAGAGAGAGGAAGAGTTTATACCGGTGTGCAAATGAGAGAGAGAGAGAGAGAGATTAGCTGTGTATGGGATCTGCCTCTCGTAACAGAGTTGTAGATAACTGTGAAATAGGCTACCGAGTGAGGGATCTGCCTTATTTGTACCGGTGTGCAAACAAATATGTGTGAAAGAGAGAGAGAGACTAGCTCTGTAAGGGATTTGCCTTTATTGTTAGGTAACAGCGAGTCTCATTTGTGTGAGAGAGAGAGAGAGATTAAAATAAAAATCTTGAAAACTAACTCAAAAGTTACTGTTCAAATTAATATAACGAACTCATTAGTTAAAAACTGTCGAAACGACAACACACTAAACAAACAGAGAGAGAGAGAGACTCCTACTCTTATGTAAACACCATATCTCTTTCCTTATAATCCGTATTACACTACTCCATATAAGGCCGACATTACCGCGCCACAGCTTATCACAACATGACATCAGCCCTCTCTCTGTTTGAGTTTGACGTCTATGGGGAGAATTCGGCCATCTCTTCTTTATTGTATAATTATCAATTCACTTCACTTCACTCAATATTTTGCCTGTTAGGGACATCATGTTCAAATAATATGTAATAGCACTGTCTATGGTTGTATTAGACAAAAATAGTGATAGGTTTCTATTTTATTTGAATAAATAGTATTAAGCCGAATAAACTAAATACCGAAAGTTCACTAGAGTGGATGTTGATAAAGTAAAATATATGAGGGAGGAGGGAGGTAGGAAGGAAGGGCACGTTGCTTGCTGTTTGAGGGAGGAGGGAAGGTAAGTCACACCACACCACAAATTGTCAAAACTTTGAAGGTCTAGAACTTTGTTATAAAACTAAGCATTTGGCAAAGGGAGAAATTGTTAAAACCCTTAGCCAATACTCTGCTATTCACCAAGAATAAATTTGAATTATCATTATTATTTGGTAGGGTAGGTATATATAGGTAGGTTAGTTAAATAATTGCTGGAATTCGTAGGGACTAACTATTTTGATAGAGTTAAATTTAAAAAATGTATGGATCTGAATGATTAACAAAACTATTATTAAGCAAAACTAGGGGATGCGGGGAAACCTATAGACTGAAGACTGAAAACGTTGTGTGGGTAGCTAATACGGTTTTAAAGTAAATTATGAATAGACAGTTTTCAATGCTGCCGCCAAACTATTACACGAATATCTATTCTTTTGGTACCAAAACGTTCGGAATTGCGAGCCTCGCCCAACTACGCAAACATGGATTTGATCATCCGCGTAGTTTTCAAGATGTGGATTTTAAGTGTTTTCGAGTTTTTTTCAAGATTACCGAAAAAAAAACCACGTGCAAAGCAAAACCTTTTCCATAACATTTGCGGAGCTTTAGTAGTGGAGTCCATATGCCAAAGCCCAATAATTTCCTATGAGTGGGAGAGACGGTATTTAGGTGTCAAATTTCCAGGGAAATGGGCTGCCACGGACCTGTTTGGCCGCCATTTCGGATGTTTAGCATATCAACAGTTGCCCAATACAAAAATGCACCTTGTGTGAAAGTTTGATACCGAACCAAAAAGTGGTTCTGGAGTTAATGCGTAACAACCGGCGTGGACAAATAATTTGGAAGAATAAGAAGATTTAATGCAGGGCTCGAACCCCTAATAATAATAATGCTTTATTTCAGACTCACACAGTACAGAGGAGACCATACTGGGATCCATATATACCTTACAGTAACATATATATATATATATAGGCTACTGTACATAGGCTACATAAATTAAAAATAAATTAAATAATACCCAGCTTGCTATCATGTAGTCCACAGCACTGCCTCAACCAAAAACAGTGGTCATCAAACTACTGTGTTACCAAAACCACTGTCCTAATTGTGTACAGTACCATGCCTCACATCATTTAGCTTCCAGTACAGTATATTGCTACAGTACAGCGCTGGAATACCGGTACTGTACTGCACTATGAGGTTCAGTACCCACATTTAACGCATTCCACTTCGGTTCTACTGTTAACGTAAGTACATCGGTTATGTACAGTTTCATTACAACTATTGCATTGTGATTGTACTCCTATTGTTGAATCCAATAGGACAGACTATACATAATTTCCTCTTACTGTTTATCGTACATCTGGAGCTGAGATTACAGTTTGGTTGATCAGCTGGGCAGCGGCGGCGTGGTGTAGGAGGAGGGGGAGCACATAAGCCTACTCCTTCGCTCCCTACCTCCCCGAGGCACGGACTCGGGGGTGGTTGTTTACTGTTTTATTTTTTAATAATTTTAAAAAGACCTCCGTCTACCTATAGTGAAAAACCTGTTATCCTCCGGTAAATTGCGGGGGTGAGTGAGTGAAGTGAGAGACAGTGAATTGTATGATGGATACATGTTTTTCATAATACGTGTTGCTAGCCCCAAACGTGCGAGCAACTGTGGCTTTCAACCATCCGACACATTTCCTTTTATTTATGTACATCAAACATGTTAAATACAAATAAAGTTTATTTTTACACCCTACCGTGGAAAGGCTACGGATACACCACTCCTGCCCGGGCCTCACACAGTGGCATGGCCCAGTCGTACTGAGCTCATGACGCTGGTGGCATTGCCCCGGAGGATAGCCATCCCTAATCTTTGCTTGAGCCAGAGAGTTTCCCGGGGTTCTCCTGAAACTTCTCTGATTTTACGGCCTATTTCATTCACCATAGGTGGTAGGGCCGAAGACTCCTGAGGTTTCGAATGCCAGAGGCTCGAACTGATGACTTCTGGCGATGACTACTTTCTACTTTCTGCTATCCGGGCGGCTTCACCTGCTTCGATGGCGCATCTAGTGATGTTGGTTATGGAAAAAGTGTCAACACATGTGGCATCCCACACGAGGCACCGGCCATTCTTGTAAGGGAAAGTGGTCATCCCATCTGGCCGTTTTCCGTCTTCTCTGAGAAGTCCATGTGGTTCAAGGATTGATGCACGGTTAGCACTCTGCAGGGCCCATTTTATGACATCATTTAGTGCAGAGTGTCTTGGCAGGCGGCCTGCGCTGTGACTACATGACAAGGCATGGTGACCTTGAGCATCCATCAACGCACCACACTTGCAAGTGTGTGGGTAACAAACTGCCGCACCCACTCTGAACGTGATGGCAACCCGGAGCGCTTCAGCATCCAAGTAATGATTGGTGATCCTAGTTCTAAATTAATCAAGGGTGGGGCTATTAACTACATGAGATGGGAGGTGATTCCACTCTTGGATGCTGCGGGGAAAAAATGATTGTCTAAATATGTCCGTGCTTGCCTGATATGTGTGGTATTTTAGGTTGTGGCTGCGTCTCGTAAATCGTATACTTGTAGGTGTAAATATATATCTTTGTCTATGTCTACTAAGTTGTTGGTGATTTTATATAAAGTGAGTTCCAAGAGGTGGGATGGGGATGGCATATGTAACCACAAGCCACTCTCCAAACGGGCGGCTGCCTGGAGGCGTGCTTTTGCAACCTGGTCCGCATTGGTTAGGAGATTTTCTTGTGTTTTCTTCACCGAGATGGTATCCCACGCTTTCTGGTTGCTCCTGGAGGTACCCTGAGGCTCCTCCTCTGCTCCTGTACTTTCCTTCCAGGTATTAATCGCTTCTGCTACGTCCCTAATAAGTGTCATTCCGGGTTGAGAAGAAAGCATGGACACTACAAGGTCGTTGGTCGCGAAAAGGGACTGTTGTTGTCGTTCTTGTTCGTTGCAGTTACTTTATTGTTGATGTGTTTGCTAGAGCTTCCTGCTTTTTTAGGTGTTCTGGTTGCATGTTGAGATACTTTGGTCGCCGATATATGTGGTAGTGATGGTACAGTTGGTGGCAGTGTGGTGTTGGCAGGGTTCGGGTAATAGGGTGACAGTGTGTGTCTGGCGGCATCAGTTGAGTGGGTGATGGGAGCTGCAGGTGCTAGCTTGTTGATTTGAACTTTGATACTAGGGACTGTTGAAATGTCGGTGTCTGCCTTACTTGTTTGGTAGTGAGGTTTCTTCAACGTTAAACTAGGGCTTGGGTTGGTCTCTACATCTCCGTAGCACAACAGGTGTTGTAGCGAGGTTGTGCCAGAGTACTTGCCAAGACGCGGCACCTTCCCAATGTATGAAATTGACCAGGCAGGAATGGTGACAGAAATTTCATTTGTGTGTGGTTTCTGTATGACGAGGTCCCTCAATACTTGCTTAGTGTTGACCTGGTACACTACCGGTCCCCTCTGCACCTGTACATCGGCATGGTGATGAAAATACCTATGCATTTATAAATCGTGTCTAATATGATTATGGTTATTATTCCCATTTAAAGGAATAAGTGTTTCTGATATTGTTAAGGTGATGTGAGAAGATATTGATAAAATCCTTGATCCTAATATTGTTAAAGTGATTAAAGGACATATTGAGAGATAGTTATAGTATAGTTTAGGTCAATCATTGTAAATATAGTGATGTGCCTTTGGCTCAAAGTCAAAGTGAGTCAAAACTCTGAATAGCGATTGTCCAGATAGGTAGTGATGGAAATGTAAAAATTCCGATGTGCAATCTATACTGGGCCATCGTAGGTATTCAACTAATAGTTTGAACTCATCTTGACCCGAACAGAGAATCAATTGCTCTGCGGATTACGGTTACCATGGGAGTTTGTTAAATAAATATGCGAACACTCAAACAGCTGTCGAATTACTCTTACCCTAGAATAGCAGTGAATTTAAGTATAAATACTACAATATTGATAGCAATAATAATAATAATAATAATAATTATAATAATAATAATAATAACTGTAGTACTTATTTTCTTATTTCGAATATACTACTAGAGTGGGGGATAAATCGACAGTCATTTAGAAGTTTGTATACGTTATTTAACAAACTTGCTACTACACTAATAACTGTTTCTCTGTTCGGGCCGAGATGAGTTCAAGACACGGATTGAATATTACGTCAACCCAACATAGGTTGTCCTTTGGAACCCGAGAACTCCCGTTACTCCCTATTTGGATTCCCGATATTCAGGTATTGACTCAAGTCGGTTTCGATCCAAAGGCACGTTACTAGTTTCTAAAATAATATGTTTTTTACTGAGCCCTGCTGTGTCTACTCCAGAGATCAGGGCATCAATGAATCATACCTAGATTCACTTATCTAAACAAGAGTTATACTCCTAAACTAAACTTCGGAATGATATACTTTTACCGGGCCTACTAAGTCAAGGAAATGGGTTCAAGAATTGCTCACAAGGTGATACAAGCATGAAACTTCCCGGAAATGTTCACAAGGACCTACTTTACAATTTCAGAGCAGGAGCCACCGAGATTTCTGTATTGCATAGCAATGGTTGCTAGGCAAAGCATTTTCCTTAGCAACCAGCAGCAACGATGCAGTTTCTGAACTACTATGAAGTGTTATGACTTTGTACTTTTATTTATTTTCCTATATTCACTCCTAAAATGGTTCAAAAGATGTATAAAAGCATATATATCTATATAATAGAGTGAATGTCAGCACACAACCAGGGCACACTGGTGACATCACTGCTGTGTAACTCAGCATGGGGTTCAGTGCCAGCTGATCTAGATATACTAGTACTTTAATAAGTACTAGTATATCTAGATCAGTGTCCCAAATGCTATCTAACAGCCCCAAATCCACTAGCTACTAAACTGTAGTTTGTAGTTGGTAGATGTAGTTAGATAGCCGCGCCTGAATTGACAGGATGTGCCAGCGCGGGAGAGCCGAGCCAAGGGTAACAGGGCTTAAGAATTACCCGGAAGGTGTACAGATCGCACGGGACTTAAATGGCACTGGATGAACGATCGGGCTAGGTGTAGGGAAACTGAACCTAGTTGTATCCCATAAAGGAATGTGTGCAACAGATGTATTTGATAAAGGTGGTAAAAGGATAAACCCTCGGCCTTAATCATATTTTGTTTCCAGTTTCAGCAAGTTTGATATATTTGATCTGCGCACAGTGATAGTCAAGACGTACTGAATATTCACAGAAATGGCCAGTGCCTCATCTTCATCTGTTCAAGCAACTGATTGGACTATCTGTGTTTTTTGTCAACTGGACACCAAAGAGTCTCTCATATCACCAACTGACAGAGACTATGAAACCATAGTAGACAACATCACATAGTTTAGTAACCTTGACTCAATGCCAATCAAAATCAATCTGGCACGACTTGACCATGGGAATGGTATTCAATTAACATTGAAAGAACAGAATGCAAAGTGGCACAAATCTTGTTATCAGAAGTTTTCACATACCAAACTGGAACGCGCAAAACGAAAGCACAAGTCTGAGGAAGATGGGACTGCTTCAAAACGAATTTTCACACGTAGCACTAGCAGTGGTGGTGATACTGTCTCAAGTGGAACAGTTGGCAGCAATTGTCCCAAATGCTTCTTTTGTTCCCAGCAGCAAACAAAGGAGAACCTCCGCGAAGTCTATACATTTCAACTAGATTTTCGTGTGAGGAAATGCGCACATGATCTACAAGATGAAAATCTTTTTGCAAAATTAAGTGCAGGAGACCTTATTGCCCAGGAGGCAAAGTATCATGCAAACTGCCTTACAAACCTGTACAATAGAGCACGTGCAAAGGTATCACAGGATCAGGATGCCTCAGATGACCAGACATGTAAAGGAATTGCTTTGGCTCAGCTGATTTCCTACATTGAGGAGAAGAGGCAAGATGAGGATGTGAAGGTGTTCAGACTTGCAGATCTTGTGAAGCTCTACACTGACAGGCTAAATCAACTTGGAGTGGATGTTACTGCACGAGTAAACAGTAAGCATCTGAAAGACCGCATTCTCATGCATCTCCCAAGGATGAAAGCTTACAAAGAAGGACGAGATGTGTTCATGGCTTGTGAAGAAGATGTTGGCTCTATTCTCCGAGAAGGATACCAGACTGATCGAGACGAGCAGAGTGTCATGATGACCCAAATTGCTGAAATGATCCGACAGGACATCTTCGCACACAAAATAACATTCTCTGGATCGTTTGGCCATAACAGCCAAGTGGAGTCTGTTCCACGGTCCCTTTTGTCACTGGTCAGCATGCTTATCAATGGTTCAAACATCACAGATCAAACATCCAACACAACTATCAGCCAACCAATACTATCCATTGCTCAGCAATGTTGGTGTACAACAGCATCAAGAGACCCGGTCAACCCAGAAGTTGTTTGCTGGACAGGTTCAGGCGGTAGTTAGTGTAATGGAGGACATGGGGAGCCCATTTGAGGAGGAAGGGCAGGACCTTCTCAGACTCCATACAAAGGACATCATGGATGAGCAGTCAGTCGAGTGTCTAACCACTCTCGCATCAAAGGGTCAGGAGCAGTATGCAACATTTGTGGAAGAGCAGCTCAGAACAAATACTAAGCCAATCACAGCAACAATTACCAGGAACAAGGTAAACGATCAAATAAATTAGGGGACAAAGTCAGTCTCCTCAAAAGTGAATCTTCGCTGTTTGCAAGTCTGTATGTTGCATGTCAGACAAGGAAAGGTGACTTGAACAATTTCTTCAATCATGAAAACCTCCCATTTCCTCCATCTCTGTCTGCCTATGGGCAGCTACGTCCAGGGAAGAAGTCTGATCTCATAGAATTTCTTGAAAAGAAAGAAGGGTCATCAAATGATGTGACACCAGAGACTGAAGTGCGAATCATGGATGGTGCGGCACTTGTTCACTTTCTTAGACCTGAGGGCTGCAAGACATTTGGAGACTATGCTGCCAAGGTCTTTCTTCCATACATAAACAATGCTCAAAGTCAGGCTCTGAGAGTGGATGTTGTCTGGGACCAGTACTTCGATAACAGCCTCAAGTCACAGACAAGAGAACAACGTGTCACTGGTCCTATTCAGCGCAGACGACTTGGGGCGTCTAGCCCAACACCAAAGAACTGGCAGCAGTTCCTTCACTTGGCCAACAACAAGACAGACCTGTTTACATTCCTGAACAAGGAACTGCTGGAAAATGCATCAGGAGACCAGACTCTCATTGTTACTGATGGTGCCAATGTGCTATGCTTACCTACACGAGACTCCAGCAACATTGCTCCCTGCAACCATGAGGAGGCAGACTCGAGGATCATGGTGCATGTCAGTGATGCTGTTATGCAGGGCTTCCACAAGATCCTTGTTCGAACTGTGGACACTGACGTGGTAGTATTGGCAGTGGCAGTTGTACAGCAGCTGGCTCAGAGACAGCAGATAGAACTCTGGATTGCCTTTGGTTGTGGAAAGGACTTTAGGTACATCCCAGCTCATGAAATATGTGCTTCACTTGGCACAGAAAGATCCTTGGCACTGCCTGTGTTCCATGCTTATACAGGTTGTGATACCGTGTCCCATCTGGTCCAGGTGGGAAAGAAGACTGCATGGAAAGTGTGGGAGGCACATGATGAATTTACTGCGACATTCTATGAGCTGCACAATGCACCTGAACAAATTGGTGAAGCGACTGAGGCTTCTCTGGAGTACTTCACCATTCGACTCTATGACAGGACAGCAACTTCTCGTTCCATCAATGAAGTCAGAAAGAATCTGTTCATCCACAAAGGACGTCAGATATCATGTCTACCTCCAACCAAGGCTGCTCTACAGCAACACATAAAGAGGGCAGTACTACAAGGTGGGCACCACTGGGGCTGCACCACGGTGCCAGAACGACAGTTGCCCTCTCCAAGTGAGTGGGGATGGACTTGCCCAGAAAAGTGGAGGCCTCTGTGGTCTACTTGCCCGAAGCCAGTGCAACCTGCCCAGAACTACTGAAGTCTTCTTGCCGAGGAGGATGCACAGACTGCAAATGTGTTGATGCGCATCTAAAATGCACAGCCTACTGCAAATGCAAAAGTGACTGTGACAACAGTGTCTGAAGCTTTAGGAGTGGCATTTTTATAGCCTGACTTGCCCTAAATTGGATTTTATGCCACATAATTCTTGTATATGATCTCCAAATGCAATGCTACATGTTTTTTGAACAAGGAGTTGAGAAAAAACCATAGCACCTCTGTTACGACCGGGCACTCGGGTACACTAGGGCTCTTACACAGGACTCGAGTATGGCTCGCTGCCACAACGGAAACACACGATCCCAACCCCAGAGTACTGCCAGCCGAACAAAAAACGCCACTACCCTCCAGAGTTCTATCTGCTATAACGGGGTATACAAGAACTCGGTACTAGCGTTTCACACAACAGACTAATAACAAGACGGGAGTTATCTAGTCTGGTCAACAATCAAACAAAGAAGAAAGTACTACAACACTAAAGAATAGTGTTGGCCGAAGCCGAAGTAATCCACCCTTGACTAAGAACTTAAGAAGTCCTCCACCCTCTACTTCGGATCGGCACTATTACGTTACGTTAAACAATAGTCCTCGAGCATCAAGCAAGGAATCTTCTGATAAAGTTAGATGCTTCTCGAATACTCGTAAGAAGTAAGTATCGGATTTTGAACAGCAATTCAATAAGTAACACACTGGCAATTAAAGGCTTTAAGTTGACATAAGAAGAATTATAAGAATAAACAATAGTAAATGGCAAACATTAAGAAGAAGTACTCCGACAATGCACTGACAATAGCCTACTAGGATTGTGCTCGTGGGCCACTAATCTCTAAAGTAGCTAAGCGTGCCACACATGAAATCAATAGTGCATAAACAATAACATACATAAGGAGAAGCTTCAATACTATGCTGTATCTGCTGGTCGAGCAAAGTCTAGCTGGGATATCTAAGGTTAGGAAACAATGGCTGAGCAAGCGGCTCGTAGCCTAGCGAGGTCCTTAAGACTGTGCGGCCAAATTACGTTAATTGACGGGATGCTCTCTTGAGAGATCCAGATCACTAGTATCTGGTTCTCTCCTGGCGATCCTCTCAAAGTCAAGCAAACGAGATAGCACAGTGTTGGGTGGCAGAGGCAAAAGCCCTCACTCGCAACACAGTGCTAAACTCTCAAGGTACACAGTCAGAAAGACCACCTAGGCTTCCCACGTCTCCGTTGCAATTGTACCGGTTCAACCAAAACCTAGTACTCATAGGAAATCACAACTCCCGAAACCCTATCCCAGTCTAGCATTACCTAAACCAGCAGAAAACAGGAACATGGATAATCGTACACAGGGAAATGCATATACGAGTGCAACAAACATCAATCAATCCTATTCTAGTTATCCCTTCCAAAATAGGCTATCTAACAGGCATATATCTCGTGAGAACTCAAGCGATAATACTTTGGCTGACTAAATCTGCACCAAAGGGATCATGGGTTAAAAAGGGACGAGAAGAGAAGAAGATAGGCTGTTCAGAGAGTAGAGAAAGTTCACATCAGTCGGAAGAATATGGATAGTTGCAAGGGATATGAGAAGTCGCTCTGCCTGATGAGTTCTAAAGAATTGTGGCGAGGACCTCTCCTTTTTATACTCGGCCCTCTAGCGGCATATCGCAAACTACTAAGGACCGCCCACTGACAATCATTACGTCATATTCTCTCTCAATCTGGGATCGACAAAGGATTTCCCACGCGCTTGAGGAGGGAGGAGGGAGGAGGGAGGAGGGAGGGAGGCCTACCTACCTCGTGGCGCGCTCACTGGCCGTCGTTACATAACTCTCTCTCTTCTCCTCATTATATATAAGTCCCACACACAATACTTATATCTAATGATATAAAATAGAACTCGTTGACTTAGAAGAAAACAAAATACATAATTATAATACTTATAGTACAACGGCTCACATAAACTGAGTTAGGAAACTCTACACGGACTACAGCCAAAGTTCCTGCCCTGACGATCCTAGCGAGAGTGGGGTCTGACTGAGCGTTCTGTACAGCATGCTCATACTCGGCATGCGTCACACCTCCCCCAAGATTTTACCTGCTCAACCCTGAGCTAAAATCTGACACGCAGAACCTCATCAAACCCCTCACACCCAGCGACCGCATGGCACTAAAACAACGCTGAGTTTATCACTAAAACACATCTTATAAAAAAAAAATCACATTTCATAACTCCTCCAAACAATAGCAAAAGACATAATATCATGCTCCCAGAGCGAGCTTACAGCAGCTCAGCCGTTTGATAGTTCGTGGACTACTCAAACTCTATAGGCTATGACAAACTTATACAATTATCTATAACAAAAGAAAGAGTTTTTTTATGATTTTTATATTTTAATATGTTTTTTCCGGCTGCACTATAAGGGCAGCCTATTTTTTCTTCTATACCAAACGCTCAACTCCTGCTTTACGACCCAATACGCTGGGCTACAACCGCGAGCCAACAAGCACCAAGCGCAAAATACTACTCAAACTAAAGCAGGAGGCTACCCGTGTGTCAATCTCTCCGGGATCATACACCTGTGATAGCCTACGACTGATCATCTACCCTCGATAAACAATCCGCGATCACATTGTCACATCCCGCAATATGACGGATGTCCAGGTTATACTCCTGCAACATCAAAGACCACCTGGTCAGTCTCATATTGCGATTGTGAAATTGATTTAGGAATCTCAAAGGGTGATGATCAGTGTAGATAACCACGACTGGGCCATAGGCTGGAACATACACCTCGAAGTGCCTGAGCGACAGCACAATCGCCAGTAATTCCTTTTCTATTGTAGAATAGTTCTTTTGTGCAGCATTGAACTTCTTAGAAAAGAAACTTACTGGGTGTTCCACACCTTCATTGTCTGTCTGTAGCAAGACGGCACCAGCCCCTACCCCACTAGCATCTGTTGCCAGCTGAAAAGGCCTGTTAAAGTCTGGGGCCCTGAGTATCGGGTGAGTACACAGCAAATGCTTCACCAAATTAAAAGCCTTTTCACACTCAGGCGCCCACAAAAACTTTTTGTCTTTAGATAACAAATCTGTGAGAGGTGCCAACACCGTGGAGTAACCTTTTATAAAGCGTCTGTAGTAGCCTATCATACCCAAGAATCTCATAATCTGCTTCTTGGTGGTTGGGTGCGGAAATTTATTGATAGCCTGTACCTTGTTCTGAGGAGGGCACACCTGTCCCCTTCCCACTACAAACCCAAGGTACTGCACAGTGGCTTTTACGAAGTCACACTTTGCCAAATTTACTACCAGACCTGCTTCACTAAGTTTCCGGAACAAGGTCTCCAGGTGCTCACAATGGCTCTCAAAGTCGTCATCATAAATGATTACATCGTCCAAGTATACGGTGCAATTTGGAATGTCCTTGACAATTTCATTCATCAGGTTCTGAAACGTTGCTGGTGCATTCTTAAGTCCGTAGGGCATAACATTACACCGGTAAGTACTCCCGTCCACCACAAAACCACATACCTCTTTAGCACGCTCGGACAAAGGTACTTGCCAGTAACCTTTTACTAAATCTACTTTAGACAAAAACCGAGCATTACCAATTTTATCAACACTATCATCAACCCGAGGAAGAGGATATGGGTTAGTTGGAGTCAAACCGTTTAGCCTACGGAAATCAATACAGAAGCGTACCTTGCCATCTGGCTTAGGCTGCAGTGTTACGGGGGAAGTCCATTTAACGGTGCCTTTCTCTATCAACCCTCTGCCGAGCATATACTCCAACTCATCCCTCAGAGCGGGTAGTTTTATGGGGGGCACACGGTACGGGATTGACTTAAAGGGTAGATGGTCCCCCACGTCAACATCATGCATAGCCTGAGTAGTGAGGCCTGGGTGTTCAGCAAATACAGTGGGGTATGAACCGAGCAACTGACGGATAGCTTCAAACTGCGGCTCAGGCAAATGAGCTATAGCCTCGTCAGCCCTTAGGCTCGAGTTCCCCGCCCACTGATCCGCTGAAACATGGTGATCCCAGCTATCCTCCTCTGAAGCTTGACTGTCCCCCTCTCCTTCTCCACCACGGCCGCAACAAGCCAACACAGGGACAGTGAGAGGCTCAGAGGGGCGCCTCACATACTCTTTTATCAGGTTCACGTGACATAACTGGTTCTTTTTCCTCTGGTCTGGAGTGGCAACAAGGTAATCTAGGTCCGAAATTTTCTCCACAATTTTATAGGGTCCAGTATACTTCGCAGACAAGGGGTTACCAACCAAAGGCAACAAAATTAATACCTCTTGTCCTACAATGAACTTCCGGAGCTTCACTTTGCGATCATACCTGTCCTTCATTAAAGCTTGTGATCCTGTTAAATTCCGACCTGCCATCTCCAGACTCTTAAGCATGCGCTCACGGCTTTCAAACACATACTTTAACAAGGAACAAGGCTGCACAGTTCCTTCCCAAATTTCCCGCAGCATATTAAGGGGGCCCCTGACGCGGTGTCCAAAAATCAGCTCGTTTGGACTAAATCCCAGGCTCTCACCAGGCACTTCCCGAGCAGCAAACAGTACATACGGCAATCCAAGATCCCAATCTCTTCCGTTGTCAGCACAATAACACCTGAGCATGCTTTTAAGGGTGGCATGCCACCGCTCAAGCACCCCTTGGCTCTCAGGGTGATACGCTGACGATACCACCGCCCGTATCCCATGCTGTTGCATTGTTTGCTTAAAGAGATTGGAGGTGAAATTGGACCCCTGGTCAGACTGAATCTCCTCCGGGTACCCGTACCTTGAAAAGTACCACAACAAGTTACTGACTACCGTCTTAGCCATGCCGTTTTTCATGGGGTATGCATCGGGGTATCTAGTGGCAACATCCATGATGGTTAACAAAAATTTATTACCAGCCTTTGTGGGAGGGAGTGGACCAACCATGTCAACAACAATCTTACTAAAAGGTGGCCCAATTACAGGAATAGGGTGCAACGGAGCTTTAGGAATAACTTGGTTTGGTTTCCCGACCCGTTGACAAATATCACATGAGTTTATCCATGACTGCACATGAGACTTCATCCCCGGCCACCAAAACAACTTCCCCAAAGCCGCCACCGTTTTTCTTACCCCCAAATGTCCTGCCAGCGGTGTGTCATGCGCCAAACTCAGTAGGCTATCCCTGCACTCCCGCGGCACCACCAACTGGTCCACTACTCCGGACCCCTTTTTCCAGCTACGGTTAGGGTCTTGAAAACGCCGATAGAGGATGCCATCTAAATAAAAAAAATCTCCCGGCTGTGCATCACCGTCCTCGTCGAGCTCCACAGCTCCAATAGCACACGTTTGGAGCTCAGGGTCCTCCAGCTGCAACCGACGTATATCTGAGGGTGCCAAGCGATCTAACTGCTCCCGGAGCAATGCATGACCCTCCCCGATACTGGGCTGCTCCCTCTGTCTCTCTCGATGTTCATAACGTTGCTGTCGTGGAGACTCGTCATGCCCAGCCTCGTCACTCTCGATGACAGGCCCAGGGGCTACTCCAGAACTAAGTAATGGTGCTAATACTGAATCACCCAGGAGAGCCGCCGAGTCAAAACTCTTAAAACCAACTCCAGCTTTAGCCTCCTCCTGTTGATCGTTCCTCTGCTGGTCTGAAGACGGAGGACTAGGCTGTGACACTTTAGCTGCCCGAGCTCGGGTGACAGCACACGCCATGGGTTGTGCCTGGCACCGCTCGACCCACTCTCGCTCTTCCCTACTCACGTCGGCCGGCCTCTCGGCAACGACTAAGGGTAGAACCTCAGAAGCGGGCATTGCAAAGTCGTTGCCGAGAAGAAGGTCGACGCCCTCCACTGGCAGTTTCTCCACAATCCCAACATCCAATTCACGTGCCACACCATCCACCTCCAACTCCAACCGCACCAGCGGGTATGACCGAGTTGCATTAATACCCTGCACCACCACCACCCGAGCCGCATTTATAGGGTAGCCAGTCAAGTTTTTCATCAAAGTCTGGGAAGCACCTGTATCACGCAAGACCTCTACTCCATGCTTGCGCCCCGCCCACATCACGCAACCCCGTCCTCTATGGTCGCAAAAAACATCCTGAGCAGGGTTCGAGCCTCCCAGGTGCTTCTGCACTGGCTGTGCCTCAGCCTCTGACGAACTGCCCCGGGCAAACTCAGAAGACTTCAGAGACACACCAATGTTGCAGGCCAAAGACACAGCTGCTGTAGGTGGTTTGCTAGGACAGACTCTTGCAAAGTGCCCCTTTTTATGACATTGATAACACTCTAACTCCCCTTTGGGCTTCCCTTGGTACTGGGAAGGGCCCGGCCCCTTCTTAAATGGGACGGTGCTAGTCTTGTGGTCAGTCTTGGTATCGTAACTCTTGTACTTGTTTGCATAAGATATATTACTAACTCGGGGGGGTGGGGCGTCACGCCCCTTGTTACCTGCCTCACTACGCTGGGCAGACCCGCACCCACGAATTAATGATAGCCGGAGGTCAGCCATCTCAGCTGCCTCCTGTAGAGTTTTTGGATTCTTTTCTTTAATAGTTAAAGTCATTTCTGCACCTGTACACTTATAAAACTGCTCGAGCAGAAACAGCTCAGTCAACTGTTCGGCCGTCTCAGCTTTCTCAGAACGTGTCCAGTTTGTAAGTGCATCTTTTAAGTCCCGGGCATGTTCAAGAAAGGTCGCCTCCCTAGTCTTTGTAACACCCCGAAACTTCAATCGATATGTTTCTGGTTGCAACTCGTATGCCCGTAGGACAGCTCTCTTCAATTCTGGGTAGTCAATGCAAGACTCTAAAGGCAGTGCATCATAAGCCTTCAGACCCTTACCCGTAAGTCTTGAGGAGACCAGAGCTGCCCACTTCTCTTCAGGCCAATTATGCTCCCTACACTTCTTCTCAAAACGATTAAAAAATTCTGTGACTTCAGTTTCACTAAATGCCGGCACCAACTTGACTAAGTGGGACAAGGACTGTTCTCTTACTTGGCCCTCACGGCCCATCCGAATCCCTGTCGACTCTGCACGAGTCTTATCTAAATCTATTTGAGCTATCTAAATCTATTTCTCTGAGTCGTATCTAAGCTCAGCCTCGTGCCTCCTAGTCTCATTCTCCTGCCTCCTAGTCTCATTCTCCTGCCTCCTAGACTCAGCCTCAATCTCCTTCTCCTGCTTCCTAGACTCAGCCTCAATCTCATACTTCCTAGACTCAATTTTAGCAAGCTCAAGTCTAAATATCATATCTGGAGACAGGCAGGAAGAGGGAGCTGCCACTACTGAAGGAGGGGGGGCAAGAACGGGGGAACCACCATACGCACCGCCCGAGGGCACTCCAATCTTCCAATTCTCATCCCTCTGTGGGAGAGTGCTAACCTCCGGCAACTGAGTGGACGGCACTGTGGGAGTCGAGTGAGAGGGGATCTGGGGAGGAACCCCCCCAAACGCCCTCTCCTCCGAAACCCCATGTCGCCCACGCAACACCCAGGAAATCAGCTCCCCCTTGGACATCCCTCCTACATTGGATCTGCCCAAAACCTTGGCTATCAGGTGCAAGCCATAAATATCCACCCCAGTCAGCCTCCCCTCCGTCACATGGTACTGCTTACTCACAAAAAGTCTAGCATCCTCCTCACTAGTTACTAACGGCACCTCCTCAAATGGCATCTCTCGCTCCTCGT
Organism: Lithodes maja; assembly: GCA_037953745.1. Classification (NCBI taxonomy): domain Eukaryota; kingdom Metazoa; phylum Arthropoda; class Malacostraca; order Decapoda; family Lithodidae; genus Lithodes; species Lithodes maja. The sequence continues at coordinate 61,299 of JBAKBP010006748.1, read as the reverse complement.
CAGTACTAGGGCACGACATACTGAAGTTCACAAAAAATTCTCGAGACAAAAGTGTTAAACTCCCTTATGTAAGCACTAATTACTAAATTAACTGGAGTCTCTTAAATGCTCTCCTAATTGCCTTACAAAAAAAAATATTCTTCAATATGTACGCTAAAGTACGAACAAACAAATGTTGTACAACTCTGCAAAAAATTATACTGTTCACAAAATCCTAAGCAAGGTCGCCATTTGTTACGACCGGGCACTCGGGTACACTAGGGCTCTTACACAGGACTCGAGTATGGCTCGCTGCCACAACGGAAACACACGATCCCAACCCCAGAGTACTGCCAGCCGAACAAAAAACGCCACTACCCTCCAGAGTTCTATCTGCTATAACGGGGTATACAAGAACTCGGTACTAGCGTTTCACACAACAGACTAATAACAAGACGGGAGTTATCTAGTCTGGTCAACAATCAAACAAAGAAGAAAGTACTACAACACTAAAGAATAGTGTTGGCCGAAGCCGAAGTAATCCACCCTTGACTAAGAACTTAAGAAGTCCTCCACCCTCTACTTCGGATCGGCACTATTACGTTACGTTAAACAATAGTCCTCGAGCATCAAGCAAGGAATCTTCTGATAAAGTTAGATGCTTCTCGAATACTCGTAAGAAGTAAGTATCGGATTTTGAACAGCAATTCAATAAGTAACACACTGGCAATTAAAGGCTTTAAGTTGACATAAGAAGAATTATAAGAATAAACAATAGTAAATGGCAAACATTAAGAAGAAGTACTCCGACAATGCACTGACAATAGCCTACTAGGATTGTGCTCGTGGGCCACTAATCTCTAAAGTAGCTAAGCGTGCCACACATGAAATCAATAGTGCATAAACAATAACATACATAAGGAGAAGCTTCAATACTATGCTGTATCTGCTGGTCGAGCAAAGTCTAGCTGGGATATCTAAGGTTAGGAAACAATGGCTGAGCAAGCGGCTCGTAGCCTAGCGAGGTCCTTAAGACTGTGCGGCCAAATTACGTTAATTGACGGGATGCTCTCTTGAGAGATCCAGATCACTAGTATCTGGTTCTCTCCTGGCGATCCTCTCAAAGTCAAGCAAACGAGATAGCACAGTGTTGGGTGGCAGAGGCAAAGGCCCTCACTCGCAACACAGTGCTAAACTCTCAAGGTACACAGTCAGAAAGACCACCTAGGCTTCCCACGTCTCCGTTGCAATTGTACCGGTTCAACCAAAACCTAGTACTCATAGGAAATCACAACTCCCGAAACCCTATCCCAGTCTAGCATTACCTAAACCAGCAGAAAACAGGAACATGGATAATCGTACACAGGGAAATGCATATACGAGTGCAACAAACATCAATCAATCCTATTCTAGTTATCCCTTCCAAAATAGGCTATCTAACAGGCATATATCTCGTGAGAACTCAAGCGATAATACTTTGGCTGACTAAATCTGCACCAAAGGGATCATGGGTTAAAAAGGGACGAGAAGAGAAGAAGATAGGCTGTTCAGAGAGTAGAGAAAGTTCACATCAGTCGGAAGAATATGGATAGTTGCAAGGGATATGAGAAGTCGCTCTGCCTGATGAGTTCTAAAGAATTGTGGCGAGGACCTCTCCTTTTTATACTCGGCCCTCTAGCGGCATATCGCAAACTACTAAGGACCGCCCACTGACAATCATTACGTCATATTCTCTCTCAATCTGGGATCGACAAAGGATTTCCCACGCGCTTGAGGAGGGAGGAGGGAGGAGGGAGGAGGGAGGGAGGCCTACCTACCTCGTGGCGCGCTCACTGGCCGTCGTTACATAACTCTCTCTCTTCTCCTCATTATATATAAGTCCCACACACAATACTTATATCTAATGATATAAAATAGAACTCGTTGACTTAGAAGAAAACAAAATACATAATTATAATACTTATAGTACAACGGCTCACATAAACTGAGTTAGGAAACTCTACACGGACTACAGCCAAAGTTCCTGCCCTGACGATCCTAGCGAGAGTGGGGTCTGACTGAGCGTTCTGTACAGCATGCTCATACTCGGCATGCGTCACACCTCACAGTTTTCCAGAAACTGCATTGTTGCTGCCGGTTGCTAAGGAAAATGATTTGCCTAGCAACCGTTGCTATGCAACACTGAAATCTCGGTGGCTCCTGCCCTGAAATTTTAAAATAGGTCTTTGTGAACTATTGTGGAAAGTTTTATGCTTGTATCACCTTGTGAGCAATTCTTGTCCTATTTAGTACTGATTGCCCTCACTTACAAGGCGTTACTACATATTATGACCTTTCAATTAATATATCCTCTTAACCATATATAATACATGTCAATGCACATCATCAAGAGTGGTTGAACTCGGTCTCTCCAACTAATAGAAATGGTCTTGCTGCATTGAATTTTGCAAACTTATCTGGTTGTGAACAGCTAATCCAAGGACCTACTCATATGTCTGGAAATTATCTTGATCTAGTACTAACAGATATTCCTGGCGTTGTAGAAACCTCCGTTCTTGTACCTGTTGGCACTTCCGACCACAATGCCATCATGTGTAAAATTAATCTTGATTTTTCTGTTCCTGATATTACTCTCTCACGTAAAGTCTACCTTAAATCCCGGGTTAACTGGGACAACGTTTGTAATGATGTTTGTAATATTGAGTGGAATCACATACTAAGATCTCATGACCCGGTTTCAGCTCTCAACAATTCCCTTCTTGGTATCCTTCGTAAAAGAGTTCCATCAAAAACAATTAAGTCTCGTATCAGGGATAAAGCATGGTTTAATGATGACTGCAAGCGTGCATTTGATGACAAACAGGATGCATATCGTCTATGGAGGCATAATCAAACCCCCTTGCATTGGGAAAATTATGTTTTTAAAAGGGAAGCTGCGCAGAGAGTTTATGATGGTGCTGAGAGGGATTATAACTCCCATCTTCAGGATGTTCTGGCAGGAGCTACACAGCCTCATAAATGGTGGTCCGCTTTGAAATCCTCTTTATTTGGCATAGATTCCTCCATGCCTCCTCTTTGTGATTCTGATGGCTCCATCTCTTTTGATCCATTATCGAAGGCCAATAATCTATCTAATATTTTTATTAATAAGCAGAGTAATCCATAATCCATGGGACTATGGATGAAGAGGTGCGGGAGAGGGTACAACAGGGGAAGAGGGTTGTAGGAACGCTAAAAGCAGTAACAAGAAATAGGGTGGTCAGTATGGAAGTGAAGAAGTCCTTGCATGACAGTGTGGTAATCCCGACACTGACTTACGGAAGCGAAGCATGGACGTTGGTTGAGAGACTCAGACCAAGAGTGAGAGCAGTGGAAATTAATTACTTAAGGAGTGCGTGCGGAATTACATGGAGGGATAGACAGACTAATGAGGAAGTAAGAAGGAGGTGTGGTGTGGAGGTAGATGTGCTGGAAAGTGTGAAAAGGAACAACTTGAGATGGTTCGGCCATATGGAACGTATGGAAAGCGAGAGAATGACTAAGAGGGTGTACGAGAGCGAGGTGGAGGGACAGAGGGGGAGAGGTAGACCGAATATGAGGTGGAAGGATGGAGTGAGGAACTACATGAATGAAGGCGGTGCTGGTTGGGGGGAGGGGCGTCGACTGACTGGGGACAGAGGTGCATGGGGGCGGTTCGTTCGTGGCCACCCCTTCGGGGATCACGGCGTCAGGCAATAGATAGATAGATAGTAATCAGGAATTGTCTTTGCCATTGACATGTTTCCCTAGACCCAACCTCAATTCAATGGCATTCAAATCAGCTGAACTGAAAAGGTACTTGCTGGATCTTGATACCTATGGTGGCACAGACCCGGATGGGTTTTTCCCTCTCTTTTTTAAAAAGTTTGCAGTGGTCTTGGCACCTAAATTGGCCGTGGTGTTTAGGTTGCTTTTGAAATCAGGTAGTTTTCCTCTTTGCTGGCGTAAGGCTATTATCACTCCTATTCCAAAGGGAAATACTGCCTCATCATCTCCTAATGACTATCGCCCTATCTCCATCACACCTATCATATCCAAGCTCTATGAGAGGCTTTTGTCCAGATGCCTTTCCTCTTATTGTAATAGTCATAATTTGATAACAAATTCACAGTTTGGTTTCGTAAGGGACTGGGTACATGTGATGCGCTTCTGACACTCACCCATGACTTGCAATCTTCATTGGACCAGGGACATGAGTCTCGTGTCGTGGCTATTGACTTTAGTTCTGCTTTTGATTTAGTCAACCATAAAGCACTTCTGTATAAGTTACAGCTCATCGGTATTGGTGGCAATTTTGTAAGGATCTTTGAAGATTTTTTGACGAAAAGATCTCAGTCTGTGGTCACTGATGGGTGTCATTCCCCTTCTGTTACTGTTGTTTCTAGTGTTCCACAAGGCAGTATCCTTGGGCCTTTGCTTTTTATTATTTTTACTGCTGACCTGTGTTCCGAGCTTGAAAATAAACTAATCTCCTATGCTGATGATACAACTTTATATGCGTCAATTCCATCACCAATAGATCAACACGTAATTGTTACTGCTCTGAATAGGGATTTAGGCAAAATGACATCATGGTGTGAACTTTGGGGCATGAAACTTAATGCTAGTAAAATACACTCCATTATCATCAACAGATCTCATACCTTGGATCCTCCCCATCCTTATCTACAAGTTTCTGGCGAGCAAATTGAGAATGTGGATACTCTGCGTTTGTTAGGAGTTACTCTTGATCCCAAAACTTACTTTTGAAAAGCATATTCGTTTTTTCTCCTCTTCCATTTCCCAAAAAATTGGTCTGCTTCGCAAGGTTTATAAAACATTTGCTTGTGATGCCACAGTTATCAAGTCTTTTTATGCTTTTATTTTGCCACATTTCGAGTACTACTCACCTGTCTGGTTGTCAGCAGCTGACTGCCATCTCAAGTTGCTTGACAGGTCGCTAAATTCCATCAGTTTTATTCTACCTCATTTGTCTCTTGATCTGTGTCATCGACGTAAAGTTGGTGCCCTTAGTCTTTTATTTAAAGTTTTTAACAACCCTCAGCATCCCTTACATGGGGTTCTGCCTGGGCCCTATGTCCGGGCTCGTGCAACTAGATTCACAAGCAATCTTAATGATCTTGCCAGGAGCCGTGTTAATTTTTCTACTACACAGTTTTCACGGTGTTTTGTGCCGGCCATGGTTGACTTGTGGAATAAGTTGCCAAATGAGCTAGTCAATTCAGCTCATATCTCCATTTTTAAGTCTAGAGTTAATGTTTTTTTGCAGCATTAATTCTAATTTTTAAACTTATTTTATTCTATTGTATTGTATTATATTTATACTTGATATCCTCCACTGCATAATATGTTATCTGTGTTTAATATGTGTAAATGTACAGTATACAGTATATGTTTTTATTTGTTCCTAAGTTGCCGTAGTATCTCTCCAGTGCCTCCGGGTGTTTTGTGTGGATTCATCTTGATGGTGTTTCTGCACCCTGGTTGGAGACTTCGGCATCTCATATAATAATAATAATAATACTCATATAACAAGGGCGTGGTTACAATTTTACCTCAATTGCCCTTGTACATACTCTTTGATTATATAATGCAAATTCTGGAGGATGGTGATGTTATAGACGTGGTATATTGCGATTTTATGAAGGCCTTCGATAAGGTCCCACATAAAAGGTTAATAGAGAAAGTAAGAAGCTATAATATAGGGGAGAAATGTGTGAAATGGATAGAAGCCTTCCTGAAAGATCGGAGACATAGGGTACTGGTGAATGGAATAGGCTCGGGGTGGAGGGAAATTACAAGTGGGGTACCTCGGGGATCTGTGTTGGGACCACTAATGTTCGTTATATTTATCAACGACTTACCTGAAGTTATAACTAATGGAAATGAGATATACCTGTATGCGGATGACACTAAGCTGTATAGAAGAGTGAGGAATAAGGAAGATGTGGGTCTGCTTCAAGGAGATGTGGAGGGCATGAAGGGATGGTCTGAGCATTGGTTAATGCCTTTTCATCCAAAAAAATGCAAGTACATGCGGATTGGGACAAGCAAGATAGACAAGGTAGGATACAGTATGTATGAAACGATGGAGGAAGTTAATGCAGAAAAGAATATAGGAGTAGTGATAGACAATAAGTTAAATTTCTCAGAACATTTAGCGGAAAAGATAAACAAAGCCAATAGAATTATAGGGCTGATAAGGAGGACATTTGTGTCACTTGACGAAGCAATATTCAGGAATCTCTATACAGCGCTGGTTAGGCCGCACCTGGAATATGCGAACCAGGTGTGGGCTCCATATATGGTAAAGGATATAGAAGCAGTGGAGAAAGTGCAGAGGAGAGCTAGCAAGCTAGTACCAACGTTGAAGAACGCGGGCTATGAGCAGAGGTTGAGGACACTGGGGCTTCCGACACTGGCATATAGGAGAAAGAGAGGGGATAAGATAGAGACTTTTAAGATAGTGTCAGGAATGTATGATGAGGATGTGTGTGAAGGTATCTTCTTGATGCGGGAGGGAACAAGAACGAGAGGACACTCTAAGAAAATTTACAAAGAAAGAAATAGGCTTGAAAAGGCAAAGAACTCATTTTGTGATAGAGTGGTAAATGAGTAAAACGCACTGCCCCAGTATGTAGTCGATTCCGAATCAATAAGGAAGTTTGAAAGTAATCTTGATAAAGCATGGGGAAGACAAGATTTGAAGTTTGATTATAAAGCAAAAATACAGAATAGTAAAAATGTTGCGTCTGCTACTGCCGCCGCCAACACTGTGAATGACCACAGCAGTGCAAGTACTGGCATTGAGCTGGATACACAGGCCTAGTTTGCCTTTTTCTAGAGGATCTACTGTAAAAAACTGTAAGAAACTGTAAGAAACTGTAAGAAATAATATTCTCGTTACTTCATACAGTACATTTCCTCTAATGACCAGGGCGTTGTTACAAGATACCTTGATTGCCTTATCTAAATTATAGGTTTGAGTCCCGAAGGGAAGAAGGAAAACCTAATATTTAGAAGTGGCCCCGGAATCATTGACGATGCGCCATACGTAGGTAATGGCCAATCTTTGAACTCTAGCTTGCTGTTCAAACTTCCCGCCCAAGGAGAACTCAAAATACGATTGCCATACATCATGAGCGAAACGCTCTTAAAAAACACTCACAGACTCGTCCTTATGATGTGGGTACTACTACTAGAAAAACTAGTAAAATAAATAAAGAATAAAAATAAAAATTAAACTTGACCTAGCATTGCGCTTCCCGTGCGGCTGCTGTTTTGGGTACGGCTCGCCATCTTGTTCATAGTGGCTGTTCACTCTTAATCTCTTTGGGCCCGCATAGTGAGGACGTGCGTCCCCAACCCTCCTACCTAAACCTCGTTCGTCACCTTTCCTTAGCACTTGTGAGTCTTTGCTCATTTGTCCATGATAACGCTGAAGTTAGGTTAGATTATCGACTAGGTGTAGGCTGAAGTGTTAAATACGGGCCCTGGAGGCTGTTTTTCTGGGTCTAAGCATTCGTATTAGGTGGTGTTCTTGTTGTGATAAGGCAAGTCGCCCCTCGTGTTTTGATTTATTATCCTAGCCCACTATTAGTTCACTGATTAGTCATGAGGCTTCTTTTAGGGTGAACTGGAGCCTGTTACTCGGTCTCTTCAGGGTGTGCAACAAGTATGATTCGTGGGCTAGTGTCGTTGGATTTTCTCACTTAGCTGAGGGGTCCGGCACGGAGCCTTACTGCTCTGCAACTTTATCATCATGTGTTCTACTGGTGGCGGGATCGACGCTGGATCGCAGGTTTGTGCCATTGACGGAACTCATCGCCAAGTGCTCCCATCTAGTTGGCCTCATTAGGTTGCATATATATATGGTTAACCCCTTATTGGCGGGGCCCGACTTAAGACGGTCTAGAGAATAAAGGACAATGTGGCGGGGACCACCTTAAGTCGGTAGCAATTTTGAGCACATACTGTAATTGGCTCTGAGAGAGAGTCCGAGCGGTGGGAGGAGCGTAGGTTGACTCTGACCGTTCGGCACGGCTCCCGCGCCGGCACTGGGCCCACCTCCACACACATCCACACTCACTGCCTTCCTAGACAGGGAAATATGTCAGGAAATTACCGTATTTTAGGGATTTTTCCTTCGTGTTGCACGATCGTTGCAAGACAACCCGTGATCGTAGAAGGATGGTTCTGGTGTCATTGGCAAGCTCAATTATCGCCCTTTCATGGATACATACTTGTATTACGCTCTGGCTCTTGTTTATGCATGAACAAGAGCACGGAAATAAGCTCGTTTAGGGTAAAACCACCCGCTTGGCAGGTAGTAGATGTTACCGACCTAGCCACTCGTGGAGTGTTAAGGAGTGTTATCATTGATTATTGATTGTTTATGATGTATAACCATGCCATGTATGTACACGTTGTTCATCCCTATACTGTATGTATACTGAAGGGTTTGCCCTTCCGGCAGGATTGTTTATGTTTCAAGTAAGACTTAAAATTACATAACAACGTGTGTCAGGGTGTTCCATGTGGTTTCCCCGCGGCGTGGCATGTTTATGTCGTGAGCCCGAAATGTCAAACTCAACTGATGAAGAGAGAAGGTAAAAGGGGGCACGCTGATTGGTGGATGGCCTTTTTACTTTAATAACAATAACAATAATACCATATATCTATGTTAGAATGAAAATAATAACAATTATATAAATATAATAATAATATTATAAAAATAATAATCTTCTCTTAAGGTTTTCCACGAACTCTTGTGTTACAAATGACTTTTGGTAGTCAATGTATTCATGGGGTTAACCATGTTAGGTTATGTAATATCTTATTAGGAAAACGTTTTTGAGGTACGATCCTATAGGTTATGATAAGGGTTAACCTTTAACTCCAAGTAGGAAGACTGAAGGTGTCTATCCTTACGGGTTATATATATATTGGTTTAATGTAGTTGTAAGTAGATTGATGTAGTAATTTGAATCTCAGGTCTCCGTCCTGCTCGTTGATTGATAGATAGATAGATAGATTGTTCTATCTTTATTTAGTAATAGTAATACTGCCACTGTAACCTTATACCTTATAAATGTAATATAAGTAAAGGGAAAATAAAGCTCTGTGAATCCAAATCCAACTTTGATTTAATTTATTACAACTGAAAGTATTAAAATATAAGGGAGAATGTATTCTGTCAAGAGAGAGAATATTTCCCAGACCTCTAATTGTGAGAGAGGCCTGTATCTTGCTAACCTCAAATCTTCCTTCATACCTCTTACCTTTCCTGCTCACCTCCAACACGTGATCTTAACTTCCGATTCACGTGTAGAGCCTGGGTGACAATAAATGCGAGGTAAGCTTAAACTGCGTGAGAAGCAAGACGGACATGACAAAAGGAACTAGAAGGGAGGAAGAACAAGAAGTTACAATGAATACCCTAGGTGTACAGTCACTCACATGAATATACTGTACACTGTAAGTAAATCACCTTAAAATTATACGAGAGTTGAATATAATGAATTCCCAATAATAATGATTGAATTTAAAATGTAATAAGTGGTCGTGACTCTACTCCCCACTATTTCCCCCAGAGGATTGTGCTCCGGATCTTTGTATGCTGACGGAGAACGGGGGTGGCGAAGAAGAGCTGCAGAAGTGGCTGAAGGTGGTCCTCCAACTTACCTGTGAGGAAATGAACTTGGATAAACTGGCGACCAATGAGGCCGTTGGAGAATAACCCCTTCTGTACCGGCGACATCTATTTAATTATATTTTTGCTATATCTAGACGATTTTGTACAGTTTAAGAAGGATCTGTGGTAGTGAAAAGGGTTAAGTGATATCGTTCGAATCCTGTTTATCACTGGAGGCCCTATTTAAACTGAAAAAATCGTCTAATAGTAGCCAGAGTATGATGAAAACGATGTCACCGGTACTGAATGGGATACAAAGGAAGGCAAGCAACAACAGTGTATTATGGCCTACTGCATGTGAAACTCTTTCACATGCACTTACTGTACATGAACGCAAGCAAACATATGTACATATGATCGCATTAATTTGTATACACTTGATTTTATGTATGGAAGGATAATTAGTATCTTTGAATTAGAAGTGTATTCCTATGCAGTGGATAAAGAAAGGGACCAATTAACGGTTTTATAAGAAATTATTACTTTTCTTATTGATCATAATTATACTATGTTTTTTCTAGAATATACTATAGGGAATAGTTGCAGGGTGCTCTGGCATAGTCACTGACATTTTTAAAATCTTACCCCCCCTGAAGGTAAGGGAATAGAATATACCGAACGTGCCTCCTGCGTGTCGTAAGAGGCGACTAAAGAGGTTGGGTTGGTGGGCTTGCGACCCCCCACCCATGAAAAATACTTACTGCAACGAAGAACGAACGAACAGCTTCGGATGTGGACGGACCTAATATTGACGAACCCCGACCGACTATGGACAATCTTAGAATAGCGACTTGGAATGTGAGTGGCGTGAATGATGACCCAAAAGAGAGAGAGGTCCTGGAAGTGTTGGTGAATGCCAGGCTGGATGTATGTGGAATGACTGAGACCAAATAGAGGGGTACAGATGTGAGAGAGTGGGAGTGTGGAATGGGTGTGTGTGCTGGAGTGAGTGAGGGACTAGCGAGAGAAGGTGTGTGTTTGTTTGTAAGTAACAAATGGAAGGAGCATGTAAGAGACTATGGGTCTGTGGGTTCAAGGATTGTGTGGGTGGGAATGAAAGTAGGAATACAAACGTGGGTGATTGTGTGTGTCTATGCTCCGACAGAGGATAAACCTGTAAGAGAGAAAGAGGAGTTCTGGGTGAATGTGGAGGCGTGCCTGGATAAGATTGGCAAGAACGAAAGAATATTTCTGATTGGGGATATGCATGGGAAGGTGGATGATAAGAAAGTTGATGGAGTGGTGGGAGGGTGGGGAGTACCGTCAGAGGTGAATGGGAATGGTATTGCACTTGTGGACATATGTGTCAGGAGGAAGCTGTGCCAACACCTACTTCCGACATAGAATGATACACAGGTACGCATGGACAGTGGTGTGGAGGAAGAAGAATAAGGATAAGACAGTGGTGGAACGAAAGGCACTGATTGATTATATATGTGTGGATGAACGAATGAGGAAATCTGTGGTGGATGCTAGGGTATACAATATAGGGGTATTGGAGGGGGGTCTGTCTGACCATTATATAGTAGTAGCTAAAATTAGGATACAAAAGAAGTGGGTGAGGAGAGCTGGAGGGAGGCGAGAGAAAGGTGGAATGGCAAGGAGGGTAGAGAGGCTACAGGAGGAGGAAATCAGGGAAGAGTACAGGAGAGCAGTAGAAAGACGACTAGGTAGGTTTGACCTGGAAGGTATGGAGGAAGTGGAGGAGATGAGCAAAGTGTTTAAGGAAGAGATCAGTGCAGCATGTGAGGAGGTGTGTGGAGTAAGGAGAAGAGGGAGGGGAGTGAAAGGTACAGCATGGTGGACAGAAGAGGTAAAAATAGCTGTGGAAGACAAGAAGAAAGTGTATAGAGAGTGGTTGGGTAGTAGAGGGAATGAAGATTCGGAGAGACAGAAACGAACGAGGTACGTGGAGAAAAAGAGGGTGGTGAACAGAGTAGTAAAGGAACGTAAGAGAAGAGTAGATGAGGAATTTGGAAGGAATCTGAGTGTAAAATGGAGGGAGTGTAAGAAACTGTTCTGGAAAGAAGTCAAGAAAGTTAGGGAAGGTAGCAAGGGAAACAGTAAAGGGTGTGAAAGATAAGAATGGGAGAGTGCTAGCCGAGCAGTAAGAGAGAGTCGAAAGATGGAGGGAGTACTTCAACGAATTGCTAAATGTAAGGAAAGAAGCGCCAGCAAACATAGTTGGATGGGGTATGGGAGGGAGAAGAAGAGAAGTAGTGGAGGAGGAGGAGGTGGGGATCAGGAGGTCAGAAGTGTGTGAAGCCATGAAAAGAGTGAAGTTGGGGAAAGCACCAGGAATAGATGGAGTGTGTGGGGAAATGCTGAGGTATGGTGGTGAGATAGTGATCGAATGGGTATGGAAAATGTGCAAACTAGCATGGGAGAAGGGGAGTGCACCTGATGACTGGAAGACAGGCATAATAGTCACCCTATATAAGGGTAAAGGGGAAAGAGGAGTGTGTGGTAACCACCGAGGAATATGTCTTCTAAGCGTAGTAGGGAAGGTGTACAGTAGGGTAGTGATTGAGAGAGTGAGAGTGAGAACGGAGAAATGGATAGGTGACGGGCAGGGTGGTTTTAGGAAGGGAAGAGGATGTGTAGATCAGATTTTTACCCTGAAATGTGTTGTGGAGAAATATCTGGAGAAGCAACAAAAGTTGTATGTTGCCTTTATGGACTTGGAGAAGGCCTATGACAGAGTGGATAGAGAAGGTATGTGGAAAGCACTTATAATATACGGAGTAGATGGCAAATTGCTGAAAGCAGTGAAGAGCATGTATGAGGGTGCAAAGGCGGCAGTATGTGTGGAGAATGAGCAGAGCGAGTTCTTTGATTTGAATGTTGGGTTGAAACAGGGGTGTGTGATGCCCCCTTGGTTGTTTACTGTATATATGGACGGAGTCATGAAAGAAATACAAGGAAGAGCAGTGGATGTTGGTGTATCGCTGATAAGGGAGGGAAATGAGTGGAAGCTACCTGTACTGCTGTTTGCTGATGATACAGTTATGATGAGCGATAATGAATGGGAGTTGCATGGTCTGGTAAACATGTTTGGAACAGTGTGCGAAAACGAAATCTGAAGGTAAATGCGAGGAAGTGCAAGGTTATGGTCTTCGAAAGGGGTGAAGCTACAGAGTGTGAGGTGAAGTTGAACAGTCAGGCTATGGAGATTGTCAGCTCGTTTAAGTATCTGGGCAGTGTGTTGAGTAAAGATGGGACTACGGATGAAGAAGTGCGGGAGAGGGTGCAACAGGTGAAGAGGGTTGTAGGAAAGCTGAAAGCAGTAATAAGAAATAGGGTGGTCAGTATGGAAGTGAAGAAGTCCTTGCATGACAGTACGGTAATCCAGACACTGACTTACGGAAGCGAAGCATGGACGTTGGTGGAGAGACTCAGACCAAGAGTGAGAGGGGTGGAAATGCGCGCATAATTACATGCAGGGACAGACAGACGAATGAGGAAGTAAGAAGGAGGTTTGGTGTGGAGGTAGATGTGCTGGAAAGTGTGAAACGGAACATCTTGAGATGGTTCGGCCATATTGAATGTATGGGCAGCGAGAGAATGACTAAGAGGGTGTACGAGAGCGAGGTGGAAGAACAGAGAGGGAGAGGTAAACCGAAAGAGAGGTGGAAGGATGGAGTGAAGAAGTATATGGATGAAGGCGGTGCTGGTTGGGAGGAGGGGCGTCGACTGATTGGGGACAGAGGTGCATGGGGGCGTTTCGTTCGTGGTCAACCCTTCGGGGATCACGGCATCAGGCAATAGATAGATAGATAGAACAAAGGAGGAATCTGGGAAAAGAGCAGGAAAGGGGTGGGCTCAAACTCAATTTTCCACTTGCGAGTTTTCAGGCTATAAGGAAGTTGAAGCTGTAGATATCGATAATTAGCAAAATACTTTTGTAATGTCTATATAAATATATATACAACCAAATTAGATATGCTTCCTATACGTCAGAAGCCTAAATTAGTATTGCATTTCTGTTTAATACTGTATCTATATTTAACCCATATAGTACCGGCGGCGTCCTTTTCATTATATTCTGGCAAGCAGTAGATTATATTTATTCAGCTGAAGAAGAACGTCTACATATTAAAAGGCAGCAGAATATCTCAAATAATTCTTATAGCTACACAGATCCTTCCTAAACTGAATTAAATCGCCTAATAATGCCCAGCATATGATGAAAAGGACGTGACTGGTACTGTATGGGTTAATGGCTCCAACTTCCTTATAGCTTGAAACTCTCAAGTGGTCAATTGAGTTTAGCGGCTGTCGTTGCCGGGGACACCATGGGAAGAAGCACTGTACCAATATATAATAATTCATTCATTTCACTCCCAACACCAAAGACCTCTCAATGAAATTAATGAAATCTCCCGGACTTTGAACCTGGGATACCACATATAGATTTTCAACTATCTAACCATTACACCACCAAGACAGTTAACCCGGGAGCTGCGGGGAGACTCTTAAGAGTTCCCCCGGCGCACTGCAGGGAGACTCTTCAGAGTAACGCTTTTGAACGCGTACCAAAACCGCGCGTTAATAGTCAGGCGGCTGAAAATTGGTGTGGATATAGTACTACATGTCAACTCTCGATACCACCCCGCCAAACGCTCTCCCCGCACTCGTGCAAGCACCACCGCGCCAGTAACCACGCACTAGTCATGGAGCCCACACGTCCCTCACGCTCGCTCCCTGATGACACAACCAGCCCTCCTTCTGGTGGTGTTAGCCGCCGTGGAAGGCAGAGGGTGGCTGCCAAAGACCCTAGCTACCAGTACGACACGCCCTACAGCTCTGAGGACGAAACACCAGCACCCAAAGCACAAAAAACACGTGCAAGCAGGGCAATGGCACAGAGGTCATTGGTCTTTCGGGACACTGCCACCACGACCCAGGCCACTGCAACAACCACTACCACCACCACTACCACCACTGCCACCCCTGCCACCCCTGCCAGCGACGCAGGAGGCCGCCCTAGGGCTGCAAAACCTGCGGGGGCAGGAAAAATTAAAGGCACGGGCGTAGGGAAAAGATCCCGTACGCCAGCCACAGTGCCCCTACCACCACCACCACCACCAGCCGCCGCCCCTGGCCTGGCTGCCGCCGCCGCCCCTGGCCCGGCTGCCGCTGCCGCCCCTGCTGCCCCTGCCAGCGACGCAGGAGGCCGCCCTAGGGCTGCAAAACCTGCGGGGGCAGGAAAAATTAAAGGCACGGGCGTAGGGAAAAGATCCCGTACGCCAGCCACAGTGCCCCTACCACCACCACCACCACCAGCCGCCGCCCCTGGCCCGGCTGCCGCCGCCGCCCCTGGCCCGGCTGCCGCTGCCGCCCCTGCTGCCCCTGCCGCCCCTGCCCAAGGAACAGGGAAGGGGAAGGGGAAGGGGAAGGGGAAAGGGAGAGGGAAAGCGACTGCTGGCCCTGCTGTCCCTGGTGGCCCTGCTGCCCCTGTTGCCCCTGTTGCCCCTGCTGCCCCTGTTGCCCCTGCTGCCCCTGCCGCCCCTGCCGCCCCTGCCCAAGGAACAGAGAGAAGGGCGACAGGCACCACCATCATCTTGCCATCAAGGCCACGCACCACTGCTGCCCCTGCCGCCGCCTCTGCCGCCGCCCCTGCCGCCGCCCCTGCCGCCGCCCCTGCCGCCACCTCTGCTGTCCCTGTCCATAAGACACCCTCGCGTGCAAAAGTTACCCGGAAAACTCTGACACCATCAAAATATGGCGCCCTGCTGTTTGATGGTGATTCGCAGGACATTGGCAGCCAAGGTTTTGACGACGAAGCCCTAGCACGGGACCAAGGGTGGGGGGATTTGGGAGTGGACAGTGGGAGTGAGTCAGACGTCGGTGACGAAAATGAGGAAGGTCATCGTCTGTCTAGTGAAGAGGAGGGTGATGATGATCAAGTGCTGTATCGCGACCATGGAAGCGATATTTCAGACGATGAAGCAGACGCAGACGGCATTCCGATCCCTGGCTTGCCTTCGTTCGATTGGTCTGATGGGGTCAATTTTGTACCTGACGTGCCCCAGTTCAATCCTGGGACGTCAGGAACAACTGACGACTGGCCCTGTGACGATCAAGCGAACGAAAGCGACTTCTTCCTCGCTTTTTTCGATATGGAGGTAATGACGTACATCGTTGCCCAAACAAACGCCTACTACAGGTGGGTGTTTGGCAGATTGGACGTCCTTTCTCCAAAAGCGAGAATACGAGGCTGGGTGGATACGACTGTGGAAGAATTTATGACGTTCTTTGCCTTGTTGTTCCTCATGCCACTGATCAAGAAGCATGTGTTGCAACACTATTGGAAGCACGACCCTCTCATCGCCACCCCAACTTTCAATAAGTTCATGACTCGTGACAGATTTTTGTTGCTGCTAAGATTTATGCACTTTGCAGACAACGAAAATCCTAACAGGATTGACAGGATATGGAAAGTTCGGAATGTGTTCACCATGTTGGTGGAGAGGTATAGGAAATACTTTTACCCCTTCCTCAATTTGGTGATTGATGAGTCGCTCGTGCTCTTCAAAGGACGTCTTGTTTTCAAACAGTATATCCCCTTGAAAAGGCATAGGTTCGGAATCAAGCTCTTCGTTTTGTGTGACTGCGAAACTGGAATAGTGCTTGACATGATCGTGTACACAGGCACTGACATTGACATACCGAAAGCCGCTGCCAATGACCCCATGGGCATGTCAGGTGCCATCGTCAGGAAAATGTTGGCACCTTACCTGGGCAAAGGCCACATCATCTACACTGACAACTGGTATACTTCTCCTGCTCTCTGCCAGTTTCTTCATGACAACCAAACGGGGTCATGTGGGACTGTCAGAAAGACAAGAAAGTTTATGCCAAAATTCACAGGTGATGTCATTCCTCTCACAGATGCCTCCTCCAGTGACACACCTTCAGAAGACGACCTGGCCCAGGAACACCGCGAGAGGCATGTGCGAAGAAGGCGACGAAAGGGGCAGAAATACAAGCAGCTCGAAAAGTGTGGGAAAGTGATAGCCCTGAAGTGGAAGGATAAGCGGGACGTCCACCTGCTTTCCACCGTCCACACAGGTGCCCAGATGGATTCTGGCAAAATCCACTACCGAACCAGGAAGACCATCTACAAGCCCGACATGGTAGTGGACTACACCAAAAACATGCGCATGGTGGACAAGTCTGACTGTCAGCTGTCAGGCGTTGAGTGTCTGAGGAAGACTGTGAAGTGGTATCACAAGCTCTTCCTCCACCTTGTTGACATAACGATGCTGAACGCCTACAACTTGTGGTTGGTCAAAAAGAATATGGCCCCAAACCAGAAACTTAAATTCCGGGAGTTCGTGTACAACGTCTCATACCAACTCCTGGAGAAGTATGGCACCACCACTCACAGACGTACGGCATGGCGTGGGGATCACGTTCCTGACCGAGTCCAGGTGGGTGTCCAAAGACACTACCTGACCAACACCGAGCTGATTGGCACTCGTCACAGGCAGGTGCAGTGCACCGTCTGCAGCTCCGGTGTCAGGAAACCCCATGTCCCAAAAAGAGTCACCTCAATGTGCGCAGAGTGCAAAGTTCCACTCTGCATGGGTGAGTGCTTCAGGGACTACCACACCTTCAAAAATTATTGAGTGTTGCCCTGCCCTGCCCTGCCCTGCCCTGCCCTGCCCTGCCCTGCCCTGCCCTGCCCTGGACTCGCCCCCTGCCCAGCCCTGTCCTGGACTCGCGCCCTACCTTACCTGACCTAATTGATCACGCTACCTCATAATGTAACATATATATTATATAATGTATAAGTTCCAAAGATGTCCCTGTGATATAGCTTTTACATTATATAATTGTATGTTTCATTATTTAGTTTATAAGTTTCAAATATTTACATGTAATATGCCTTATTTTTTTATTATATCAATATATATGTTTGTTATTAGCCAAAGTCATGTGTATATAATTATTTTCTTACCTCAAATGAATTGTACAAAAATAAATATGTTTCAACAAATCCTGTCAAACCTACTAAGATAATAAAAAAAAACAATAATAAAAAAAAAAACACAAGGTCATGTCATTGTATTCTTACAATATGATATATTCTGTGAATATTTCATATTTATTGAATACAATGGCATGATCTTGTAAAAAAAAAAATTTATCAAAAATATTCTAGACAATATAAAACCTTCCCCATAACCCCCTCCTGGATTCGATCACACAACCCTAGCACACTTTGAGTTTTCCAGTCCGCGACCTTACCAACCATGCCACAGGAGCTCATACCAAATATCACTCAAAACTTCGTGTCTACAATCGAAATGACAATATACAAAAAAAAATGAATTATCCCACCAATTTACGTTTGTAAATTGATGGGATTATCAATTATATCATGCCAAGGTTTATGAAAGTTTGTCTCTGTCAAGAATTAGTAATTATATAACTTTATTCTGTCCAAAATTGCCAAAACATTCAGCAAAATTGCCCCTCTCAGTGCGACTCCACTCATTTTCACACGGTCAAGCGGTGACCCTTGCCGCTCCCTTTATGCCCCAGCTACACCAGCCACAGCAGCTCTGTCTGGGAACAAAATTTGTATAAATACAATAATGGATAAAATACTCTTCACAAATACATTTGTATTGTATAATATTGTAAATAAAAAAGAATAATAACTGTGTGGGTGTCGAAAATTGCTCAACCAGCTTTCTTATGTCTCGCCTACGCGCGTATATTGGATTATACATAGTCATGACTGTCATACAAATAATTGCAGTAGGTCTCGAATATACATTTAGATTGCATATTACTTGGAAATAAATAAGTAAACGTTTCTCTGGTGGCAATCTACCCTTTCGCAAGTGTAAGGAGACACCATTCTATATTTAGCCCTTTATCGCAAAAGGCAATCTGCACGTGTTTACTGACCACCGTCGCTGGTGGTCTATAATATAGTACTTTATTGACAGTCAATGGCCTACATGTTTCTGTGGTACTTCACATGTGTCTAAAATGCAATGTCTGCTTGAATAAAAATGCAATTCTGAAGTCCATTTATACGTACGACATACACATGTCTCAGTTTCTATCTATCTCTCTCTCTCTCTCTCTCTCCATTCCTGACTCATGTTATTGTAAAACTCTTGGTGGCAACAAACACCAGACACCTGGAAGACATAAGGTTCAAAATCCCAAGCATCCATACGCCTCGGGCGCCTTCACAATTGTCACACAGCTGGATCTGCCTGCCTTCCTTCTCTTCACGACTCACTCACTCCCTCCCTCCCTGCACCCCTGCATGCCTCCCTCCCTCCCTCCCACCCACCCACCCCCAACCCACCCTTTCAGGCTTCCGTCTGCTAGAAACACATTCACAATTTGCGTAAATATCGCATCAATTGGGCTATATGCGGTATATTCCTTGTTATATGGGACGCCTACATACGTACACGTCTTTATTATAGCATGACAGTGCTCTAAATACAAGATTTACGTGATATTTATGGCGTAACACACCCTCTCCCCCTTTCATTCCCAGCACAACTCACTCACACCTTGGTTCACGCATAGAAACTCTTTGATAATGTGCGTAAATATCGCATGAATTGGTCAATATGCGGTATATATTTTGATATATGGCACGTATACATACGTACAAGTCTGTATTATAGCATGACAGTGCTCTACGTACAAGATATACGTGATATGTATGGCATAAACCACACTCTCAGCTCATAAATTGCCGCCAAACCTCCAACACATCTTCATTCCCGCCTACAAATTATCTTATAATTCCCTTATATATTGCAATTTTTGGTCACTATGAGGCATATTCATTGTTATATGGGTGGCCTACACACGTATACATACTCTACATAGCCTAAAAGGGCTCAAAAATGGACATATACGTGATAATACGCCGTAACCCACCCCCTCCTCCCTCTCCTTCTATCCCCTGCGCGCGTAAATATTCGGCAGGGAAATCTCGCCGCTCGATGACAATCTAGCCGCGCGGTGCCATTCGCTCCACATTTTTCAACTACGGACCGTTCCCCCACCCCCCCCAGACATTTTTTGGGGGGTCAAATATATATGGGCCGATGCCCGCAAACATTCCCTACACGATGATGTACTTTTTATCGAAATTTGCAATAGGTCCCAAAATCATCATAGGTGCGCACAGTCTTACCCTGTAGAAAACCCCCTGTGCGCCGCGGAGAGGTTAAAGGTTAAGTACATGACTACGATTATATATCCATTTATTGAATACTGGGTATCGATCTAATCAAGTACTCAGGCTCAACTGCACACTGAATAGCAGAAAATCTTCTCGAGTTGAATGACAAGCAATTGCGAGACTGCAATTATTTAGATGGGACAGGCCTTTGGCCGGGGTAATTCTCTACCAAAAAAATTAACGATTATATCTCGAAGGGGGGTCTGGGGGTATATTTTTAAGCTTGATAGATGTCTAGGGAGGAAAAATATCTAACTAACTAACTAAAATAATGAATTATAATTTTCTCTTAACAGTTCGGGAGACGGACAATCAGTTACCCTGCGTAGAATATACCGATAATGTCTTGGTAAACCACTCAACTACAACCCCAACACCTACAACGACACAACTAGAAATTAAAACAATTAAACCAACACTACCAAGCAAAACAATAGGACCAATTAAAATAACCCAAAACCCCAAAGAAACAGTCGACCCAAAACTACCAAACGAGATACCCTAAATGTAAGATATCATAATGGTATTTTTATTGTGCAATGCAGTTTCTGAATGACAGGAAAGCATACTACAGAGCTGTGAAAGAAGCCAGAGGGAAGAAGACTGAGAGTGTCTCAGGTGGTAGGATGAGGGACATGAATGGGGAAGTGGTAGAGGGTGATGGTGTGGTGAAAGTATGGAAAGATCATTTTAGTAGCTTAGCTGTAAAGAGTAGGGGGAAGGCAAAGATCTCATCCATAGGAATGGAGAGAGGTAGAATAAACAGGGTAGTTGAAAGCCAGATAAGCAGAGAAGAAGTAAAAGAAGCAATCAATAGACTTAAAATGGGCAAAGCTGCTGGAGTAGATAACATCCCAGGTGAAATGCTGAGATATGGAGGAGAAGAAGCTGTTGACATAATGCATAGGTTATGTAAATTAGCATGGGAAAAGGAAAGTGTACCAGAGGACTGGAGGAAAGCAGTGATAGTACCCTTGTACAAAGGGAAGGGTAGTAAAGAAGAGTGTAAGAATTATAGGGGAATTAGCTTGCTTAGCATACCTGGAAAGGTACACGCAAGAGTAGTAACACAGAGGCTACAGAAGATAACGGATGACAAAATAGGCGAGGTACAGGGAGGTTTCAGAAAGGGCAGGGGCTGCGTTGACCAGATAGCCTCAATACGATTGTTGGTAGAGAAGTATCTGGCCAAAAACAGAAAACTCTATGCAGCATTCATGGATTTGGAAAAAGTCTACGACAAAATAGACTGGGAGGGCCTGTGGGATATGTTAACAGTATATTTTGTGGGAGGAAAGTTGCTAATGGCAGTAAAATCTTTTTATAGGAATGCAATGGCAAATGTGAAGGTAGGGGATTAAGTTAAGTGAAAGTTTTGAGGTCAATGTAGGTGTAAGACAGGGATGTGTTATGTCAGCTTGGTTGTTCAATATATACATGGATGGAGTGATTAGGGAATGTAGGGCTGTATCAATGGGTGTGGGAGCTAGACTGGAATCAGAGGAAGAACATGGAAGATTTTAACATGCCTATATGCGGACGATGCAGTCCTGTTGGCGGAAAATGCTGAAGAACTTCAGAGAGTGGTCACTGACTTTGACAGGGTATGTGAAAAGAGAAAGTTAAAGGTCAATGTAGGGAAATGTAAGGTAATGGTGTTTGAGAGAAGAATGCATGAAAGCATAGATTTTAAGGACAAATATAGAATCAAGAAAGAACACAAGAAAAGTTGTAAAATAAAATTGAAAAATGAAGTACTAGAAGAGGTTGAAAGTTTCAAGTATTTGGGAGCTGTACTATGCAAATATGGTAAAATGGAGAGTGAGATAAAAGAGAGAAAAATGCAAGGGAGAAAAGTGATTGGAGAACTTGATAGTATTCTCAAAGGAAGAATGGTTAGCCAGGAAGTAAAAAAGTCACTGAATAACAGTGTGCTGCTCCCCCCAACACTCTCGTATGGAAGCGAGACATGGACGGCAAGTGACGAGGACCTCTTCAAACTGAGAGCTGTGGAGATGAGCTTTTTGAGAATGGCAGCTGGCATGAATAGGCTAGATGGGCCAAGTAATAGGGAAGTGTACGAGTCCTTTGGAATGGAAGAGCAGGCTTTGGGCATTGATTTTGGTGTGGTTGAGTGGATAAAGAGAAGTACTTTGAGGTGGTATGGCCATGTTCAGAGAATGGATGAAGACAGAATGCCAAGAAAGATATATGGGAGTCAGGTGAGTGGAACCGCTAGTAGTGGAAGACCACCTATGGTATGGGAAAAGAAAGTGGAAAAATATATTGAAGAAAAACTTCCACATAGTGGAAGGGGCATTGTGGCACGGGCAAAGGAGGCATGTCTTGACAAAGTAGCTTGGAGACGTTTCTGTCATGGCCATCCTCTAGTGGGGGTTTCCCAGGGGGAAACAAGGCGTCGGAGATGATGATGATGATTATGATAAATTATTGTGCCATTCAAAGGCTTGAAATAGTAGACTATTTCTATAAGTAGACTTTTAATATATCTATAATTTTGCTCGGCTTCTTCTTTTCTTCTTTTCATTATAACTGTATTCTTATGTTTCAAAATGATTGTTGGGACTACAGAGAAAAGAGATGGTGACTGCAAACAATATTAAAAAGAAGACCCTCGCTGTTACCACCAATTGGCTTTTACCATCATTTGGCTTTTACCATCAATTGTTTTTTACCATCAATTGGCTTTTATCATCAATTGGCTTTTACCACCAATTGGCTTTTACCATCAATTGGCTTCTACCATCAATTGGCTTCTACCATCAATTGGCTGTTACCAACAATTGTCTTTTACCATCAATTGGTTTTTACCATCAATTGGCTTTTACCATCAATTGGCTTTTAACACCAATTGGCTTTTAACACAAATTGGCTTTTACCATCAATTGGCTTTTACCATCAATTGGCTTTTACCATCAATTGGCTGTTACCACCAATTGTCTTTTACCATCAATTGTCTTTTACCATCAATTGGCTTTTACCATCAATTGTCTTTTACCATCAATTGGCTTTTACCACCAATTGGCTTTTACCATCAATTGGCTTCTACCATCAATTGGCTTTTACCGTCAATTGGCTTTTACCACCAATTGGCTTAAAGATTCAACAGAAGTCAACTGTGTCTTGGATAGCAATATTTGATTATAAAACTTAAGAACCGTATAAGAAAAGGACCTATCCATAAACAGTAAACACATTTATCACCGTTCCTTGCATTAATATCATCTGGCTTACCGAAGGGTTTAATTTGAATAGCTTACTTAATGCAAAGCAACATTTAATTAAATTAAGTTTGACATAGCATATTATTATTATTATTATTATTATTATTATTATTAGGGATTCGACCCCTACGGGGAACCCCTATTGTAATCATTAAACCTATTTATTCATCCAAATTATTTTTACACGCCGGTTTTTACGCAGTAACTCCAGAACCGCTTTTTGGATCAGGATCAAACTTTCACAAGAGGTGCATTTTTGTATTGGACAACTTTTGATATGCTAAACATCCGGCATGGTGGCCAAACAGGTGTGTGGCAGCCGATTTCCCGAAATATCTGACGCCTAAATACCGTCTCTCCCACTCATAGGAAATTATTGGGCTTTGGCATATGGACTCCACTACTAATGCTCCGCAAATGTTATAGAGAAGGTTTTGCTTTTGCACGTGGGGTTTTTTCCGGCAATCTTGAAAAAACCTTGAATTCCACTTAAAATTCCACATCTTGAAAACTACGCCGATGATCAAAGCCATGTTTGCGTAGTTGGGTGAGGCTCGCGATCCCGAACGTTTTGATACCAAAAGAATATAAATGGGTGGAATAGTTTGGCCGCAGTATTGAAAACTGTCTATTCTTAAATGACTTTAAAACCGTATTCGGTACCCACACAAAGTTTACCGTCTACAGTCTATAGGCTTCCACGCATCCCCCAGTTTTGCTTAATAACATAGTAGATTTATTATTCAGATCTATTATTTCTGTTTTATTTAACTCTCTCAAAACAGTTAAGAGTCCCTACGAATTCCACCAATTATTTAGCCAACCTACCTATACATACCTACCCTACCAAATAATAATGATAATTCAAATTTATTTTTGGTGAATATAGCAGAGTATTAATTGGCTAAGGTTTTTAACAATTCCTCCCTTTGCCAAATGCTTTGTTTAATAACAATGATATGGACCTTCAGAGTTTGACAATTGCCCGTGTGACAGCCTTCACCAAGGAATCTGGTACGTGTAAAAGAAGAGAGCCCACTCAATGTAATAAATCTGTTCTACAGCGACGGTGGAGCCTCTAGAGGCCAATAGGTGATAACATGTTGATCAAGCCATTTGTTTCCCTCTTGATATTGTTTATACAAACTAAGATGGTACTCTGAAGACCACTTGCATGTATACAGTGTGTGAATGTACGAACAATAAGTAATTCTAAAGAATAAAACGCCTCCTCCCCATTCAGTTAATGCCTGGCAGATTTTGTTTATACCTATGAGCTGCTTGGCAGCGCTGGGTGTCGGGAAATTACACTAAGCCTATTGAAGTGGACAATCCTTTCCTAATGCTCCTTTCCTTGCCTTGACCCTGCTATTACGAACTTTATGCTGACATAAACCTTATCTGCCCCTATTAATTATGATTTAGGCTTTCAATCATACTCCATCCGACACCTAATTCACTGCCATAACTTAATATAACTAGTTTGGGCAAGTGTAGCTCAAATATAGACTATATAACCAGTATGGGTTTGAGTCTGCGCAGTTCATACCCTTGCGTGCATAGTTAGTGAGAGAGGGAGTGACTGTATCGCTAGATCCGTTCTCAAAAGCAGCTAGAATATCGTCTCTATATTGAATATATTTTTTTTTTTTTTTTTTTCTATGTGATTGAGGGAGGCAAAAGGCATAACTGCCTATAGCGAGTGCCTCCCCCATAGTTGAAAGAGTGACAGGGCCAAAATCAAGGGACGTTCGAGCCAAAATGCCTGGACACACTGAGTTTGAAGCAATTTAAGTCATAGGAAGAGGGAAAGACTGATTCTGGGAGAGAGTTCCAGAGCTCAGATGTAGAGTAGAAGAAAGTTTGAGAGTAACGTTTCACTCTTGGGTTGGAGAGTTGCACAGAGTAGGGGTGGGATTGAGTTGCAAGACGGGTACCACGTGCCCTACGTAAAGGAGGTGGTATGCACTGGGATAGCTCTGAGGAACACTGATTATTATAGTAGCGATAGAATAGCGAGAGAGATGCAACATTGCGGCGGAGAGAGAGAGATTGCAGAGAGTTGGTGAGTGGACGGGAGTTAATGATATGAAAGGCCTTCCTTTCAACTTTGTCTAGGAGAGCGGTGTGAGAGGAACCTCCCCACACATGTGAACAATACTCAATACAAGGGCGCACTATGCCCCTGTACAGAACAAGAAGCTGTGCAGGGGAAAAGAACCCCCTAAGGCGGTTGAGCACACCCAGCTTCTGGGAGGCTGCCTTAGCAAGACTGGTAATATGGTCCTTCCAAATGAGAGCAGAAGAAAAAGAGACACCAAGAATATTGAGAGAAGATGAAGGGTTGATTTTTGTATTGTTGAAGAATAAGGGATAGTCCGCTGGGAGATCCGGACGGGTAGATAGATGGAGAAATTGGGTTTTGGAAGCATTAAAGTTAACAAGGTTTTCTCTGCCCCAATTGGAAATAGTATTTAGATCAGAATTTAAGAGTTCTATGGCTTCATTACGTTTGTCGTTGAGGGATTGCTGGCTGGGACGTTCTGAAAAACTAATGGAGTAGTGTAAGGTTGAGTCGTCTGCGTATGAATGGATGGGAATTAAGGTACAGTTAAGGAGATCATTTATAAAAATTAGAAAGAGAATAGGAGATAGGACAGAGCCCTGAGGAACACCGGAGTTTATAGGGTGAGGAAGTGAACAATGGCCGTCCACAACCGCAGCTATGGAACGGCCGGAAAGGAAATTAGAGACAAAGGCACAGATGGAGGGATAGAAACCGAAGGAGGGTAGTTTAGAAATTAAAGATTTATGCCAGACTCTATCGAAGGCTTTCGATATGTCTAGTGCAATAGAAAAAGTCTCACCGAAGTCCCGAAAGGAGGATGACCAAGAGTTAGTAAGATATGAAAGAAGATCACCAGTAGAGCGACCCTTAAGGAAGCCATACTGGCGATCTGAGAGCAGATTATGAGAAGAGAAATGCTTAAGAAATTTGGAAGCAAGAATAGTTTCAAAAACTTTAGAAAGACAAGAGATAAGAGCAATTGGACGATAGTTGGAGGGTTGAGAGCGGTCACCCTTCTTTGGGACAGGTTGAATGGGAGCAAACTTCCAGCATGAAGGGAAGACGTTAGAGGATAGACAGAGACGAAAGAGTTTGCCTAGGCAGGGAGTCAGCACGGAAGCACAGTTTTTGAGAACAACAGGAGGAACACCGTCCGGACCGTACGCCTTATTAGTGTTAAGCCCAGAGAGGGTAGAAGGTACATCTTTAGAAGAGATTAGGATATTAGGCATAAGTAAGAGAGAGGAGGGCGGAGAGGGAGGAATAGCACCGGAATCATCCAAGGTGGAGTTTCTAGCAAAAGTTTGAGCGAAGAGTTTAGCTTTGTCAGAGGAAGAAGTGATGGTTGTGCCATCAGAGTGGGAAAGGGGAGGGAAAGACGAGGAAGAGAAATTGTTGGAGAGGTTTTTGGCTAGATGCCAGAAAGCTTGGGAAGAGCTAGAGTTGGATAGTTCAGTGCATTTATTATTGATGAAAGAGTGTTTGGCAAGTCGAAGAACAGATTTGGCTTGATTCCGGGCAGAAACATATGAAGAATGAGAGTCTTGAGTTTTAAGGCGTCGGTACCGTTTGAATGCTTCCTCCTTATTGCGGACAGCAGTAGAACAGGCGTGAGTAAACCAAGATTTTTTAGCATTAGTCTGAGAGAAAGAGAATGGAATGTATGCTTCCATGCCCGATAGGATTACCTCGGTAATGCGTTCAGCACTCTCCGAGGGTCCTCGGCCATGGAAGCAGAAATCATTCCATGGGAAATCAAAGAAGTACTGCCGAAGAGCCTCCCAGTCGGCAGCGCCAAAGTGCCACAAGCGCCGCCGGCTAGGAGGATCGGGTGGCTGTACTGGAGAGATAGGACAGGTGACAGAGATTAGTTTATGGTCGGAGGAGCCCAAAGGAGAGAAAAGATCGACAGTATAAGAAGAAGGGTTAGAAGTTAGAAACAGGTCAAGAATGTTGGGCCGATCTCCGATGCGATCCGGGATACGGGTGGGTTGCTGAACTAACTGCTCTAGGTCATTTAGGATAGAAAAGATGTAGGCTTGTTCACCAGGTGGATCAGTAGTGTGAGAGGAGAGCCATTGGCGGTGGTGAACGTTGAAATCTCCTAAGATGGAGATTTCTGAGAAAGGAGAAATGGATAGAATGTGTTCCACTGTAGAGTTTAGATAGTCAAAGAATTTAGGAAAGTTGGTAGAGTTAGGGGAAAGATAGACAGCACAGAAATATTTAGTAAGAGAATGACAGGAAAGTTTGAGCCATAAAGTTGAGAATTCAGAGGAGTCGAAATCGGGAACACGAGAGCAAGTGAGTTTGTTGTGCACATATGCACAACATCCGCCATTGGCTTTGAAACTAGGATAGAGAAAGTAGGAGGATACAGAGAAGGGGTTGCTGGATGTTGCTACAGACACCTGGGTTTCGGTGAGGAAGAGAAGATCAGGTTTGTAGGAGGAGAGATGGTGCTCAACAGAGTGAAAGTTAGAGGAAAGTCCGCGAATGTTGCAGAAATTAATAGAAAGAGTAACAGGCCGAGGTCCAGGTAATTGTGTGGGGTCGTCAGGGGATGGTCGGTCGGGTGAGGGGGCATTTATGGTCCCCCCCCCCTGGGGACTCCGAGGCTGGGCTAAAATTCATCATTTTGTGTTTTTTTAATTTTGGTGTGGAGGAATGAAGTGTGGTGTGCATGTTTAGTGTAGTGAAGTGGATAGGAGGAGGAGGTGTTTGCAAACCATCTCTAGAATGATGCCACAAATCTGGAATGGTTTTGTTGGTTTGTTTTGCATGTTTTACAATGTATTATGGTTCTAGAAATTTATGGAGTATCCCTGGGAGTTATGGGAAAATGAAAGCTAAATTGAAGTATGTAGCGTTTTAAGATGTAGCGTTAAAGTAGCTCTATTGGCAACACTGACTTAGACGATAAGCACATATTTATCGTTTTCGTGTCTTTGAATATTTCGTATATACTTCACTATTGGATGTAATCGTACACATGAAGCGTATCTTATTAAACTCAGAGATTCCTCATTCGAAGTATATCCAAATATGATGTATGTATTTGATCTTTGTGATACAAACCTATATATATTCTATGAAAATACGGCAGAAAACACCTGGCAGATGTCTTTCCGCCCCGATAAATGTAAACTTCTCCGCTTTATCCGCTCCTGATCACCCATCACTTTCAATTACACATTACACAACCAACCACTAGAATCAGTTCCTTCATACAAATATCTTGGCGTCCACCTTTCCACCAAGCTTAGATTCTACACCCACATTCATCACATACAAAGTCAGGCAAACCGCACACCTAGGGTTCTTGAGGAGGAATTTACACAATTGTACACGAGACATCAAACACATAGCTTATAACACCCTTGTTCGCCCAACACTGGAGTACTGTGCCGCAGTATGGGATCCATACACTCAATCTAACATTAACACACTTGAAAAAATTAACACAAAAGCAGCCAGGTTCATCACACACAATTACACGCAAACCCCAGGCATCACAACCCTTATCAAAAATCAAATAAGCATGGAAACCCTTAACACACGAAGACTCAGGCACAGACTCACAGTAATGTATAAAATCACACAATTATATTGACATTAAAAAACATGAATACCTACACAACTCAAAACACCCGCAACACTCTTAACACACATTCTCATAAGTACCAAACATACCACACTAATACTGACTTTTACAAACACTCATTCTTTCCACGAACCATACGGGATTGGAACAGTCCCCCAGAATATACAATAAATAGCCCTACACTAGACACATTCAAACACAGAATAAACTAACATTTCGCCCACATGACACACACACCATAAACCCTCCACTTAGCTCCCCCCATCCTATATCCTGACCCCCCATCCTCCACCCTAATACCCTTATATGTGTGATATGCGCAAGTACAGCGCCCTACACATTATCAATCGAGATCGAGATCGAGAACTGAAGTTGTGCCGCTTCCGAGTCTCACCGTATTTCGCTCCACCAATCACAGGGAGTTGCTATTCTTGCATTTAAAACTACCTACCAATCACAAGGGAGAACTATAGTCAGCTGAGAAATGTAAACAAAATGTCACATCCAAGTTATTATTATGCCTTTATTGATACTAAATAAGTGATTATCGTAAAAATATAGCCCTACAAATATGTCAGGGGGAGACTGTTGAAGTGCACGCAAGATATTAGCAGGATTGTAAGACCAGAAACTAGTGCAGGGCCTGCAAATTTAGGCCAGAGGTCATTCTATTAAAGCCTAGACCTATTTCAATATAATTATTGACACTACAGCTAGGCTTGGTAGTATTGTACTTAATGTCGGCTACTCTTATGTGTTACGATTTTATAGATCGAGTCGTGGAGTTATACAATGTAGGCTAGGCCTAAGCCTATTTTTCTTTTTCGGCTAGGCTAGCCTAGCTTTTTCTGTAGAACACCAACAATAAAGTTATTTTACCCTAACCCAAAGACAATAACACATGCCCAAATCAATGACTTTTATCTCTCTCTCTCTCTCTCTCTATATATATATATATATATATATATATATATATATATAGGCATATATATATATATATATATATATATATATATATATATATATATATATAGGCCTATATAATATATATATATATATATATATATATATATATATATATAAGGCCTAGCCTATATACAGTATATAATTATAGTATAATCCATATTAAGCTTTGAGTATGACCTCTGAAAGACACATGGGGATACTAAGGCGGCAGTTGGGAGATATGGCGCCATAGATCGCCCATGAAATGTTTTTGTATCCGGCCCCAGGCCAAGGTGTTGCCCCCAACTTTATCAAGGAAATATAACAGAGAGATGACAAGAGGGGTAGCGGCATTATTGGCAGCGCTATTACATATTATTTAAACATCATATAGGACCATAGACGGTCGTTCCTTTAAACCATCGTCCATACCAATCACAAAATATATAGGCTACTAGTACGAATTTAGCAATTCGACTAAAAAACAACTAGAGTAATCAAGCTAATAGCCTATGTCTACCATTTGAGAAGAGTCGGTCAAGGAATACCCTAGATGTGGAAATTTACAGCCAATTTGCTCTTGCCCTTTTGAGATACAGAAGTTAGAGGTCGTTGGATACAATAATATGTTGAGTGGGTCAAACACCCCCCATGACATATTGTCATCATCATATATATTGCCAGCAGGGGACAAATAACTAAAAAAAAATCTCCGTCAAAATAGACGCGAACTTAAAGTAACTGCGGCGATCGACCATGTAAACATGACGGCGGCGGCAGCGGTGGACGCTTGCGGTGGACGCTTGCGATCATGTTCCCGTCTATTTTGACTGCCATTGGATACAATAATATGTTGAGGGGAGGGCTTTGCGGTGATTTGTTTTGGTTGTTTGCCCCCTACTGGCAATATATATGATGATGACAACATGTCATGGGGGGGTGAGAGGGGGCAAAGCCCCCCCTCAACATATTATTGTATCCAATGGCATTCAAAATAGACGGGAACACTATCGCAAGCGTCCGACGCCGACACCGCCGCCGTCATGTTTACATATGTCGATCACCGTGGTTAAGTTCGCGTCTATTTTGAAGGCATTTTTTTCGGTTATTTGCCTCCTGCAGGCAATATATATGATGATGACAATATGTCATGGGGGGGTGCCCCCCCTTAACATATTATTGTATCCAAAAGAAGTCAAATAGACGGGAACATGATGGCCTAGCGTCCGCCGCCGCTCCGCGTAGTGTAAACAAGGCTGGCGGTAGGCCCGAACTCTACATTCTACCCCACTAATTTTCCAACTAGCATAACCGATGATTATCAATGATCAATCCCAGTCTGAAACGTCCATGCTTCCCTCCCATAAGTCAATGTCGGGATTACCAGACTGTCATGCAAGGACTTCTTTACTTCCATGCTGACCACCCTATTTCTTCTTACTGCTTTCTGAGTTCCTACAACGCTCTTCCCCTGTTGCACTCTCTCCCACACTTCTTCATCCATAGGCCTACTCACATCTTTACTCAACACACTGCCCAAATACTTAAATGAGCTGACATTCTTCATAGCCATTCAACCTCACTTCACACTATGGTTGCACCCCTTTCAAAGACCATAATATTGCTCTTCCTAGCATTTACCTCCAGATTCCGTTTTTCACACACTGTTCCAAACACATTTACCTGACCCTGCAACTCCCCTTCACTATCGCTCATCAGAACTGTATTGTCAGCAACACTAGTACCGGTACTGTACTGTTGAGGCAACTTCCACTCGTTTCTTTCCCTTATCAGCAGTACACCAACATCCGCTGCTCTTCCTTGTATTTCTTTCATGACTCATTCCATATACTGTACCGGTATATATTGAACAACTATGGGGACATCACACACACCCTTGCTTTAACCCAACATTCAGATCAAAGAACTCGCTCTGTTAATTATCCACACATGCTGACACCTTTGCACCCTCATAAATGCTCTTCATTGCTTTCAGCAACTTACCATCTACTCTGTATATTCTCAGTACCGGTACTTTCCACATACCTTCTCCATCAATTCTGTCATGGGCCTTCTCCAAGTCCATAAATGCAGCATACAACTTTTGTCGCTTCTCCAGATATTTCTCCACAACACATTTCCGGGCAAAAATCTGAGCTACACATCCTCTTCCCTTCCTAAGATGACTACAGAATGCTAACCGTTTCCCCAGCAATACTGACTGAAAATGCCCAAATATATTGCATGTCCTCTTCAGATTTATCTAAAATATGTAAAATTACACCAAATACCAACTACAGTAGTAGGCTACTGAAATCAATAAAACACACTAACAGGATAAATAAATGGAAGAAATACTCCAAAAGATTAATATGTTAACCCTTTACCCAGCAATACTGACTGAAAATGCCTAAATAGATTGCATGTGCTCTTCAGATTTATACATACATACGTACATAACATTTTAAGACCGAGTGCTCCACACAGATGTGCAGTTTCAGTCTCTTGTCCTAATGGCGGCGTTCCAGGCAACCCTGTTAAGGGATGCTTTACTTGTCAAGTTTTTGGATTTGAGATCGGCACGTATAGTCCGATCCCAGGTCTTACTCGGTCCACCCCTTGGTGCAGCTCCCTCCACAATCGCAGACTTGCATCTTTTCACCCAATTTTGTTCATCCATTCTCTCCACATGTCCATACCATCCCAGTTTACTTGTACGCATCTCCTCGCTAATACTCTTTATACCTAAACGTATCCTCAGCTCATCATTTGTTATTCTGTTGACATCCTCTATCTGAAATATGTAAAATTACACCAATTACCAACTACATTACCAAAAAATTTAATAAAGTACACTAACAGGATAAAGAAAATGTAAGAAATAGCCCTAAAGATGAATTTATCAATCTATCTATTGACGGATGCCTTGATCCCCGAAGGATTGGCCACGAACGAAACACCCCTATGCACCTCTGTCCCCAGTCAGTCGACGCCCCTCCTCCCATCCAGCACCGCTTTCACGCATGTACTTCCTCACTCCATCTTTCCACCTCATATTCGGTCTACCTCTCCCTCTCTGTCCCTCCACCTCGCTCTCGTACACCCTCTTAATCATTCTCTCGCTTCCCATATGTTCCACATGGCCGAACTATCTCAAGGTGTTCTTTTTCGCACTTTCCAGTACATTCACACCACACCTTTCTCGTACTTCCTCATTCGTCTGTCTATCCCTCCATGTAACTCTGCACACACTACTCAAGTAACTCATTTCCATCCCTTTCACTCTTGGTTTGAATCTCTCCAACAACGTCCATGCTTCGCTTCCGTAAGTCAGTGTCGGGATTACCACACTGTCATGCAAGGACTTCTTCAGTTCCATGCTGACCACCCTATTTCTTGTTACTGCTTTCAGCATTTCTACAACCCTCTTCCCCTGTTGCACCCTCTCGCACACTTCTTCATCCATACTCCCATCTTTACTCTGTACACTGCCAAGATACTTAAATGAGCTGACAATCTCCATAGCCTGACCGTTCAACTTCACCTCACACTCTGTGGCTTCACCCCTTTCAAAGACCATAACCTTGCTCTTCCCCGCATTTACCCTTCAGATTCCATTTTTCGCACACTGTTCCAAACATATTTACCAGACCCTGCAACTCCCATTCATATCGTCAGCAAACAGCAGTACACAAACATCCACTGCTCTTCCTTGAATTTCTTTTATGACTCCATCCATATATATATATATATATATATATATATATATATATATATATATATATATATATATATATATATATATATACATACAGTATGCAGGAAAATCCACAAGGAAAGAAGAAAAACACGGAGTCCCAAGCGCGTTCGTGTATTATTACATCTTCAGGGGAGGTCAGACAGACACGTGTTGCTGTGACTTTATTGCATATATACAGTGTATATATATTTATATATATACCGGTATATATTTAACAACCATGGGGACATCATATACCCTTGCTTTAACCCAACATTCAGATCAAAGAAGTAGCTATGTTCATTCTCCACACATACTGACGCCTTTGCACCCTCATAATTATATACTCCACACTACTTTCAGCCAGGCTGCCTAGGGAACAATAACAACAACAACAACTGCTTTCAGCAACTTACCATCTGCTCCGTATATGCTTCCTTCCCTTATCAGCGATACACCAACATCCACTGCTCTTCCTTGAATTTCTTTAATGACTCCATCCATATACTGTATATATAGAACAACCATCGGGACATCACACACCCTTGCTTTTACTAAACATTCAGATCAAAGAACTCCCTCTGTTCATTCTCCACACGTACTGATACCTTTGCACTCTCATACATACTCTTCACTGCTTTCAGCAACTTGCCATCTACTCCGTATATTCTCAGTACTTTCCACATACCTTCTCTATCAACTCTATCATTCCACTCGTTGCCTTCCCTTATTAGTGGTACACCAACATCCACTGCTCATCCATGCATTTCTTTTATGACTCCATCCATATACAGTATATATTGAATGTGGAAGTCCTAGTTGTCTAAAGGGGGAATAGTTGCAAACTGCTTGTAGCCGTCCAACTTTTATTCATGGCTCTGGTACAAACTGGTTTCTGTGAACAAGGGTTACAAATAAACCAACTGTACATATGATGAAGCCCAATGCAACACACAGTAATATTAGGGCGAAACAATAACCCCTATCTATAAACTGACTCAGTCATGGCTTAAACATTGAACATTATATGAAAATCCTTAAGAATTATAAAGGCAGACGGCTAAATATAAGCTATTAAAATAAAACAAGCAAAATTAATTACTCAATAAAGTTCCAGCTCCAATCAACTAAGGCACTAACCAAGTTAACAAACAAAAGACAATTATAATCTGGAACATCGAAATATCACAAGATTCAGCAACTATTATGGTCACCTTGAACATCACCATTATTATATAGGTCTATCATTATTGAAGATAGTTTAACAACACGGCTGGGACTATAATTAAACTTGTAGGACTGGCCAGAAAGATTATAGTTGACATCTATAAACTAACACAAAGTAAATGCCTTATTGAAAACATTTAATCAATTAAGTTTCACTATACCAGTACCTCATTAGCATCATCAAACAAGCCTGGTCCCAGGCCTACCAATCCCAAACATGGGTCACTCTGTTTATAATTCTTCAATATAATTAAATGAACACTTAAATTATACAAAATAGAGGTATCACTTTCCATTCCAAATTGTTTTAATACTAAACCTCATTTAGGACCATGACGCTTTCTATACTCTACTGTACGACCTTCTATACAGCTTATATCTCCCTTAAGGATTAGGCAATAATCACACATAGTTTCCAAAAGAACAGCGTCATTGTCCTAGAAGAGTTAAAAACATAATTTACCATACGTTTGAATAAGCTTAAGAAAACTCACCAAGCGGTATCCCCGTTGCCTAGAAAGTCATACTGCTATTGACAACCGACTTCACAAACGAATTCACATCCTATAAAGAAATACACACCCACTGTACACAATTGTTCACATATCGTTAATACAATATCACTTCATCTAAATATATTGCAGTTACTGTCAAATTGTAAATAATGAGCATAACCAGACCATCATGCTATCCAAAATCATATGACACTTGGTAGGGAGAATATAGACAATAGAAAAAGGAGGCTTGAGAACATAGAAGCCTTTTGAAAGGCTTCATTTCGTGAGTATTCAGGCCATAAACATTATCAAGAATAATTATTATCCTCGACAGGGTCCAAGGTGAAATAAGCCAGGGCGCACCACCACATTTAGTTAATGTCTGCCCAAAACATTGGAGCGAACCCAGATCCCGAGTTCCTAAGACAAACTATTGAATAACTGCGGCTGTACACAAAACACTTTAACTTATAGGGTTGCACAAAATAATAGGTTCTGGCAGAGCCGGCTCACTCACTGAACTACCCAATCACTAGCACGCCACGGTGACAGCTACAACACACATTAAGACAATGTAGTACCGCATTACTATCCTCACACTTCAAATAACAAAGGTAAAAACGAAGAGTTAAACTCACCATAGAGCCTGGGTTCACAAACCAACACCTTATAACAGCCTGCTGCTTGGCTATCACCACCACGGGCACACACATCCGCACGCCCCGGCTATAAACACCTGACTGGCTCTGGCCCATACCGCCAATTTGGAAGAGAACTCTCTCCTATAGTCTACCAGCAAGCTACACGAAAATCCACCGGTCTGCTAATTACATTTCGAGACAGCAAATATATATATATTATTTATTAATTATTCTTTGAAACTGTAAAACAATACTCTATACAGTACATAGCATACTAACATTATTTACGATAACAAAAGTTTTGTTTTATATAGCCTCAATAAATCCGAAGCACTTCAAAGACAAACTGAAGCTGTTCCGATAATCCTTACACATATAATGTGTTACTGGCTTCTACACCCTCCACCTTGAAACAACCAGGTGGGCGATTCAATAACTCTTCCCAATATCCCTTCCACTAAACTGTTGGTTACTGAAGCCTAAATATTGGTATCAGTTTTAAAACCCTTCTTTAGTCATCACAGAGAAGTACAAGCTTAGCTAGTGGTCTTTCAACCACGCCTTCATCACATTTAACCTTGACACTTCTAATGAAGCTATCAGCACTCTTATTCAACTTCACCACTCTACCCAAAGACCTATGACACTGAGGAAGAGTTTCATCCACCAGGAGTACCAAATCACCTACCTTTAAACTACCTTTAATAACATTCCATTTTTGCCTTTTCTGCAAGTTACACCAGTATTCTCTTTTCCATCTCAACCAAAATAAATCTGCTAGCTACTGCACATGTCTCCATCTTCGCCTACTGTATGTCTCATTATGGTTAAACTCTCCAACGGTTTGTGGGCTTCCCCTCAAGGTTAGCAAATGATTTGGCGTGAGTGGCTGTAAGTCTTCACAATCACTAGACACGTAGTTAGAAGGCGGCTGTTGATAATTGCCTCCACTTCGCACATCAAAGTTGCCAAACTTTCATCGCTCAAGGTTTGCTCTCTTAAAACTCCATTCAAGATTTTTCTCACCGTCCTTATCATTCTTTCCCATACTCCCCCAAAGTGTGAGGCATAGGGTGGGTTAAACCCCCAGTCAACTCCTTTCAACAGCAAGGTGTCATGTACTGTATATGTTTTTCATTCCAAGCACGTATCTCTTCTTTAAGCTCCTTTTCAGCCCCCACAAATTTAGTGCATCTGTCAGATCTTATCACTTTAACTTGCCCTCTTCTTGCTATGAAACCTCATAGCGCTCTGATAAAATAGTCCGTGGACAGTGATTCCGCTACTTCGATATGGATAGCTCTCGTCACCAAACATGTAAACAGCACGCCAGACTTGAGACCTTCCCTTTTTCGAGTAGTAATTTTAGAATGGCCCAAAACAATCAACACCCGTACGGGAAAAGGGCGGCTCACTGGGTGTAACACGATCTGTAGGGAGATCAGCCATCTGTTGTCCCATAACTGGGGCTTGAATCTTTTTCTTATTTTACACAACTGCGAAGAAGCACTCTCCGCAACGCTGCATTTCCTTTGACTATCCAGAACTTCTTTCTCAGCAAAGATAAAACATGCTGCCGTCCTACATGTCCAAAGTTACAATGGTAAGCCTTGATGATCAAATCAGTTATGTGATGTTTGTAGGGAAATATCACCGGATGCTTAGCTTCATACGCAATGGGTGCACGAGAAATCCGGC
The DNA here is from genome assembly GCA_037953745.1 of Lithodes maja. NCBI lineage: Eukaryota > Metazoa > Arthropoda > Malacostraca > Decapoda > Lithodidae > Lithodes > Lithodes maja. The sequence goes on along the minus strand of JBAKBP010006748.1, from coordinate 23,689 downwards.
CTCCAACCCGAAGCAAATCTTCTTGTAAAATAGGCTTATGAGTAGAAAGTGGACTATGCACCTTTTGCTTCTTATCACCTTTCAGTGCAGCAATCGTCTCCGGAAACATTTCACTTTGTACAAACTTCAATATTGATCGTTCAGCTTCATCTAGTAATTCTAGTTCCTTCACAGTAACATATTTCACAGGCTCACAATTACCATTGGGAGTTTTCAGAGGTGATCTTAAATGAAGCAACCATGCCACAGATTTCTTCAATCTATGCCAGTCAGAGTAGTGGTGTAGCAGTCTATGGGTTGGATTTTCTTCACTTTCAGATATATCAATAGTTGCATGTGCTCTGATCTCCAGATTGTTTTCTGTTGTAATACTCGGGCATGGTTCAACAGGCCACACATGTACATCCTTGGACAGAAACTTGGGACCTTTTAGCCACCTATCAGTTTGAAGACCCCTCGAGGCATCGTCTGCAGGGTTACTGCTGGAATCAACATACCTCCATTGCTCCTTCTGCGATCCAGCTCTTGTCACGGCAAGACGATTAGCTACAAAGGTATGGAATCTTGCTATATCATTCCGGATGTATTTCAGTACAGTTGTGCTATCAGTCCAGAAAATGGTATCATCAACTTCAATATCCAAGGCGTTCATTACCCATTCATTTACTCTTACTGCTATTGTGGCAGCCATCAACTCCAATCTAGGGATAGTCACATGTTTTAGTGGTGCTACATGGGATTTTCCAAACACAAAGGCACAATAAACGTTATCTTCGTCATCTTGAAATCTTAAATAGGTTACAGTGCCATAACCCTTCTCTGAAGCATCTGAAAAATGATGTAGCTGACAAGATCGTATGTTGCCAAACTCCTTTGGTGTGAAACATCTTTCTATCTTTATGGTAGACAGTTCCGATAATCTTTCTTTCCAGGATTCCCATTCTTCACGTTGCTGTTCAGGAATTTCCTCGTCCCATCCTAATTTCTGCCGCTAAAGCTCCTGCATGATCATTCGGCCTCTCAAGATAGAAGGAGAGACTATGCCCAGAGGATTGTACATGGCACCTATTGTAGAGAGCACTCCTCTTTTTGTAAAGGGGCATGCCTGTAACCTCACAGCAATCGTAAGTGTGTCTGATTCTACATCCCAGCACATTCCCAAAGTTCTCTCAATGGGAAAACTGTCTCTACACAAGTCAAGTTCTCTCACTTTCTTGCTCCGGAACTCTGACGAAAAAGACTGTAGGAGATTTCTGCTATTGCTGATGTATTTTGTTAGGTTTAACCCTCCTTTACTACACAGGTTCTGAACATCATGCGCTAGCTTAATTGCTTTATTCTGATTAGGAGTTGATTTTAAGCAGTCGTCTATATAGAAGTTCTTCAGTACCGTCTCCTGTGATTCCAACAAATGCTCTTCGCCGTAATCTTCAACTGTCCTACGCAGAGCAAAATTTGCACAGCTTGGAGAAGAGTTTGCACCAAACACATGTACAGTCATTTGGTATTCGGTGGGTTCCTTTTTTATGTCACCATCAGGATACCACAAAAATCTAAGATAATCTCTATCCTTAGGTGGCACTTTCACTTGATAGAACATAGATTCTATGTCTGCTACAAAGGCTACCGAACCAAGTCTGAATCTAGTCAAGACTTCCACCAAGGAGTTAGCTAAGTCCGGCCCTTGCAAAAGATGATCATTTAGCGAGCTTCCTTTGAACTTTGATGCACAGTCGAATACCACCCTTATTTTCTCCGGCTTCTGGGGATGGAAAACTCCATGATGAGGCATATACCACATGCCATGTGATTCCGTTGTGTCCATTGTTGCTGCTGACGCCGGTTCTGCATATCCTTTCTTTAATAAATCTTCCATAAATTCTGAGTACTTAGCAAAATATGTGGGATCCTTTATGAATTTGTTCTTTAAGCTCTCCATTCTCTTCATTGCTACACTCTTGTTCTTCACTATATCTGGAGTCTCGTTTCGAAAAGGTAGAGGAATTTCATAATGACCATCATTTAATCTAGTACATGATTTCTCAGTTTTCTTAATCCACTGTCTATCTTCTTCATAAAGTCCTTTCTTATTTGAGCACAAATCATTAAACTCTTGATTATACTGGTTTTCCAACATTTTGTCCACACTCATATCGTTGATCTTCACTTTATTTACTCTCACTATAGGCCTCATGTTCTCAGCAGATGATCCACAAACCACCCAGCCTAATTTAGTTTTATAGGCAAATGGTCCTCCTTCTTGAAGGCTGTTTATTATCTCCCAGGGTTCCAACGCCTGCGGTGCATTTGTGCCTATCACCAGTCCGACTTCTACATCGAATGCAGATATATCAAGTGATTGTAGATACGGCCATTCCTTGATATCTTCATTACTTATGATGTCCTCCTCGGTTACAGGTATTTTGTCAAGTGTATATACTGGGGGCAAGCGTATGAAGTTATTTTCGTCCATATCACAAATCTCCATGCCAGAAACTATCGAACTATCCATTACTGCATGTTCTGGCTGTACTGTAGAAACATGCAATTTTGTTGGTCCTGTGGCTTTCAACGACAATTTCTGCTGAAGCTTTCTGGTACAAAATGATGCAGTGCTACCATTGTCTAAGAATGCATAAGTCATAACTAAGTTGCCATTACTTGCTCGAGCTTTAACCGGAATAATGCAAATATTTTGCCTCTGAACCTTGGTGAAGTCTGCCAATGCCCCAACGTTTATCCTAGGAACTTGTTCGTTTTCATTTGGTTTTTCTTTTACTTCTTTCTCTTTTTAAGGAGTGTGTGTATCCTCTCTTGTGACTTTCAGCTTTTGCTTGTGTTTTACGATGGAGTATGGTGGGATGCATACCTTTACAAATTCGGCAAGATATTCTCCTTTTGCACTCTCTAGATCTGAGACCACCTTTCAAACATCCAAAACACAGCTCCCTCTTCATGATGAAGTCTTTGCGTTTATTTTCAGATTTATTCATTAGGGTTTTGCAGTCATTTAGATGGTGGTTCTCATCACACAGAAAACACTTTAACGATTTCTGTACCTTATCAGTCACATTGGCGTTAACTTTAGCAGATACTGGTTTCTGCCGCACTGCTGCTTTGCTCGGTTGTGGTCCAACTAGGTGTTTCCCATAGAGAGGATTGGATAAAATCATTGCTTCCTTGTTCACAAGATCCACTAAATCTCTAAATGATGCTCCCCGACACCCATTTTTACAGGACTCCAGCATTATGGCAAATTTATTCAAACCTTGCACATCACTAGCTGCTATAGCTGGCCAGTTATCTATTTTGTCAATGTAAGCGTAAGCGATTCTTTCTTGTCTACCATATTTCTTTTGCAGAAGCCTTCTTGCCTCCTGGTACCCAACCTCCGTTGGCATGTGAAGGCATGCTCTTACTATATCTTGGGGTTCTCCAGCCGTAAATTGCTCCAAATAGTACAGCTTTTCTTCTTCATTACTTAACTTGCTACTTATTATGGTTTCAAATTATCATATAAATGACCTGTAGTGTGTGTAGTCGCCTGAGAAAGTTCAAATTTCCACCTTCGGCATTAAACTTTTAAGGTTATAAACAATCAGTGTTTCCATTAAACTTATATCTTTAATTCCAGCAGTATTTGGAATACCTGAATCTCCTACCAAGTGATTATCATCTCTTGAAGGAAGGAAATCAACCTGCCTACTACCTGGTTCAGCTGTCAAACCTTGCCTAGCTTGATGGGACTCAAGAGGGTTAGTGGAAAAATGATTATATCCAGACTCTGGTGTGTTAGTAAGCCTATTAGGAAAGCTAGATCTATTTCTTAACCCGGCAAGCGCGATAGGCCTCACGGAAGGCTTCCTATAGGGAACGCGATAGGCCTCACGGAAGCAAGACCATAAAAAAAGCTTTCCAAAAAAAAAAAGGGCCTATCAAAAAAAAAAAAATTGTCTCTAGGTGAGATAATTCCCCTCCAGTACTCATCCATGTAAATCTCACCCACCCCCCTCCCCTCCTTCCCCACCTTATTCCCCCCTCCCTCCCCTCCTCAATTATCACCTATTTTCCCTCTTATTATCATCATTTATCGGTTATTTTTCTCTCCCGCGATAATGTAGCACAAGTGGGTTGCAGAAAAGATCGATATGTAACACCCAGACACCAGCCCACACCGCCCCGCTCGTCTCAGTTACCTCACAGACAGCGAGAGAGGAGGGTTGCCTGTAGCTCTCTCTCGCCTGACATTACGACCGGGTGGCCAATATCTTCGTTTTTCACCACCCAAATGCTTTTCCCACTTATTTTAGCACTCTTGAAGGTTCATATATACATCATATATGTAAAATAAAAGCATACCGAAAACAAATAATGGTCTATATTGTAAATATAACGAATTCTGTCAGAATCCAAGGCTAGAAATGCACAAATAACTACCCTAGCCCCTAGGTCTATTTAGCGCTTACCGGGTTAATGGTACAGACTGACAAGCTTCAAGTACACTATCCTGACCACCTGTATGCCTTAAACTACCAGCTGCCTGATAAGATGGATCTTGCTCCTCTACTAAGTGACTTCTGTCATTACCCAAGATGGGAACAATAGAGTCCTTCCTAACTCTATCACCAACACCAGAACTTGGGTAAAATGATCTCGCTTCAACATTTAGACTAGTAGGATAACGCAAGGAGCGAACAGAATCTACCCTTGATGTCTTGCCTGCCTCACTCTCTAAGTCTGAATAAACCTTCTCCCTGGCATTGGCTTCTACTATCTCAGCCTCTATATCTAACCTCTCTTTGTCCTTTTGAATCTTAAACTCTCTCTCCTCTTTCTCCTTTCTAATCTTAAACTCCTCCTCTTTCTCCTTTCTAATCCTAAACTCCTTCTCCAATTCTCTCAAGTATTTTAGATTTCGCCAACAATCCTGCCTTCCTAGCAGCTTCCATGGCTTGTGTAACCCTGATTGAACTTAAAAATGAAGATGTAGACTTACGAGAATATTTAGACGCCTGGGAAACACTATCTTCAGGACTAATATGTTGGCTATGACTATCTCTTTCATCTTGCTGTTCAGTTTCCTTTTGGCTAGATACATTTTCCTCTTTTTTAGACATTAAAGTTTCAATATCATTACCTTCGGCTTCCAACAACTTCCGAAGTCTGTCAATTAAGGCTGCTTTAATCCCCTTTGTGTCAGCATTCCGCTTCCTTAATTCTTGTTTACATTCTACTAGTGTGATTTTATCCATCTATAATATGAATACTTCCAATGATAGGCCTGAGAGTGAAATGATGCATACAATAAAAGCATCTATTAAACATACATCGGCTAAGGAACATTTAAAATTACAAATAGTGGACTAGTAATTAGTAGCCAGAGCATCTGGTAAAAAGGAAACTATAAACTGCCCTAACCTAATGGAAACACTGACCAAAATAAGGGTTGGCATTATTGACATTGACGCTCTAGGACATACCGACATCTTGAGGCTAAACTACACACTTTAATTCGGAGTCAGTAAATTGAAAACTAGGTCAATTATGTGCAAATATAAAGTCCGCGTGATCATTGTCCTCTTGTCATGCCGTTGATGATCTTGATGGGCGAGTGAAGGTGGCCGTGGAGATGAAGTGAAGAAGAGGTCCATCAGAACAGCAGGCTGAGTGAACCTCCGGGCAGTAGATGGCGCTAAAACTTCCGACAGCAGAAGACTCTTGAAACTGTGGAAGTCCTAGTTGTCTAAAGGGGGAATAGTTGCAAACTCCTTGTAGCCGTCCAACTTTTATTCATGGCTCTGGTACAAACTGGTTTCTGTGAACAAGGGTTACAAATAAACCAACTGTACATATGATGAAGCCCAATGCAACACACAGTAATATTAGGGCGAAACAATAACCCCTATCTGTAAACTGACTCAGTCATGGCTTAAACATTGAACATTATATGAAAACCCTTAATAAGAATTATAAAGGCAGACAGCTAAATTTAAGCTATTAAAATAAAGCAAGCAAAATTAATTACTCAATAAAGTTCCAGCTCCAATCAACTAAGGCACTAACCAAGCTAACAAACATAAGACAATTATAATCTGGAACATCGAAATATCACAAGATTCAGCAACTATTATGGTCACCTTGAACATCACCATTATTATATAGGTCTATCATTATTGAAGATAGTTTAACAACACGGCTGGGACTATAATTAAACTTGTAGGACTGGCCAGAAAGATTATAGTTGACATCTATAAACTAACACAAAGTAAATGCCTTATTGAAAACATTTAATCAATTACGTTTCACTATACCAGTACCTCATTAGCATCATCAAACAAGCCTGGTCCCAGGCCTACCAATCCCAAACATGGGTCACTCTGGTTTATAATTCTTCAATATAATTAAATGAACACTTAAATTATACAAAATAGAGGTATCACTTTCCATTCCAAATTGTTTTAATACTAAACCTCATTTAGGACCATGACGCTTTCTATCCTATTATACTGTACTGTACGACCTTCTATACAGCTTAGATCTCTCTTAACCCGGGAGCTGCGGGAAGACTCTTAAGAGTTCCCCCGGCGGACTGCGGGAAGACTCTCCAGAGTAACGCTTTTGAACGCGTACCAAAACCGCGCGTTAATAGTCAGACGGCTGAAAATTGGTGTGGATATAGTACTACGTGTCAACTCTCGATACCACCCCGCCAAACGCTCTCCCCGCACTCGTGCAAGCACCACCGCGCCAGTAACCAAGCACTAGTCATGGAGCCCACACGTCCCTCACGCTCGCTCCCTGATGACACAACCAGCCCTTCTTCTGGTGGTGTTAGCCGCCGTGGAAGGCAGAGGGTGGCTGCCAAAGACCCTAGCTACCAGTACGACACGCCCTACAGCTCGGAGGACGAAACACCAGCACCCAAAGCACGGAAAACACGTGCAAGCAGGGCAATGGCACAGAGGTCATTGGTCTTTCGTGACACTGCCACCACGACCCAGGCCACTGCAACAACCACTACCACCACCACTACCACCACTGCCACCCCTGCCACCCCTGCCACCGGTACCAGCGACGCAGGAGGCCGCCCTAGGGCTGCAGAACCTGCGGGGGCAGGAAAAATTAAAGGCACGGGCGTAAGGAAAAGATCCCGTACGCCAGCCACAGTGCCCCTACCACCACCACCACCACCACCAGCCGCCGCCCCTGGCCCGGCTGCCGCCGCCGCCCCTGGCCCGACTGCCGCTGCCGCCCCTGCTGCCCCTGCCAGCAACGCAGGAGGCCGCCCTAGGGCTGCAAAACCTGCGGGGGCAGGAAAAATTAAAGGCACGGGCGTAGGGAAAAGATCCCGTACGCCAGCCACAGTGCCCCTACCACCACCACCACCACCAGCCGCCGCCCCTGGCCCGGCTGCCGCTGCCGCCCCTGCTGCCCCTGCCGCCCCTGCTGCCCCTGCCGCCCCTGCCCAAGGAACAGGGAAGGGGAAGGGGAAGGGGAAGGGGAAAGGGAGAGGGAAAGCGACTGCTGGCCCTGCTTTCCCTGGTGGCCCTGCTGCCCCTGTTGCCCCTGTTGCCCCTGCTGCCCCTGCCGCCCCTGCCGCCCCTGCCGCCCCTGCCCAAGGAACAGAGAGAAGGGCGACAGGCACCACCATCATCTTGCCATCAAGGCCACGCACCACTGCTGCCCCTGCCGCCGCCTCGGCCGCCGCCTCTGCCGCCGCCTCTGCCGCCGCCCCTACCGCCGCCCCTACCGCCACCTCTGCTGTCCCTGTCCATCAGACACCCTCGCGTGGCAAAATTACCCGGAAAACTCTGACACCATCCAAATATGGCGCCCTGCTGTTTGATGGTGATTTACAGGACATTGGCAGTCAAGGTTTTGACGACGAAGACCAAGCACGGGACCAAGGGTGGGGGGATTTGGGAGTGGACAGTGGGAGTGAGTCAGACGTCGGCGACGAAAACGAGGAAGGTCATCGTCTGTCCAGTGAAGAGGAGGGTGATGATGATCATGTGCTGTATCGCGACCATGGAAACGATATTTCAGACGATGAAGCAGACGCAGACGACATTCCGATCCCTGGCTTGCCTACGTTCGATTGGTCTGACGGGGTCAATTTTGTACCTGACGTGCCCCAGTTCAATCCTGGGACGTCAGGTACAACTGACGACTGGCCCTGTGACAAGCACGCGAACGAAAGCGACTTCTTCCTCGCTTTTTTCGATTTTGAGGTAATGACGTTCATCGTTGCCCAAACAAACGCCTACTACAGGTGGGTGTTTGGCCGATTGGACGTCCTTTCTCCAAAAGCGAGAATACGAGGCTGGGTGGATACGACTGTTGAAGAATTTATGACGTTCTTTGCCTTGTTGTTCCTCATGCCTCTGATCAAGAAGCATGTGTTGCAACACTACTGGTCACGACCCTCTCATCGCCACCCCAACTTTCAATAAGTTCATGACTCGTGACAGATTTTTGTTGCTGCTAAGATTTATGCACTTTGCAGACAACGAAATCCTAACAGGATTGACAGGATATGGAAAGTTCGGACTGTGTTCACCATGTTGTTGGAGAGGTTTAGGAAATACTTTTACCCCTTCCTCAATTTGGTGATTGACGAGTCGCTCGTGCTCTTCAAAGGACGTCTTGTGTTCAAACAGTATATCCCCTTGAAAAGGCATAGGTTCGGAATCAAGCTCTTCGTTTTGTGTGACTGCGAAACTGGAATAGTGCTTGACATGATCGTGTACACAGGCACTGACATTGACATCCCGAAAGCCGCTGCCAATGACCCCATGGGCATGTCAGATGCCATCGTCAGGAAAATGTTGGCACCTTACCTGGGCAAAGGCCACATCATCTACACTGACAACTGGTATACTTCTCCTGCTCTCTGCCAGTTTCTTCATGACAACCAAACGGGGTCATGTGGGACTGTCAGAAAGACAAGAAAGTTTATGCCAAAATTCACAGGTGATGTCATTCCTCTCACAGATGCCTCCTCCAGTGACACACCTTCAGAAGACGACCTGGCCCAGGAACACCGCGAGAGGCATGTTCGAAGAAGGCGACGAAAGGGGCAGAAGTACAAGCAGCTCGAAAAGTGTGGGAAAGTGATAGCCCTGAAGTGGAAGGACAAGCGAGACGTCCACCTGCTTTCCACCGTCCACACAGGTGCCCAGGTGGATTCTGGCAAAATCCACTACAGAACCAGGAAGACCATCTACAAGCCCGACATGGTAGTGGACTACACTAAGAACATGCGCCTGGTGGACAAGTCTGACTGTCAGCTGTCAGGCGTTGAGTGTCTGAGGAAGACTGTGAAGTGGTATCACAAGCTCTTCCTCCACCTAGTTGATATCACGATGCTCAACGCCTACAACTTGTGGTTGGTAAAGAAGGATATGTCCCCAAACCAGAAGCTGAAATTCCGGGAGTTCGTGTACAACGTCTCATACCAACTCCTGGAGAAGTATGGCACCACCACTCACAGACGTACGGCATGGCGTGGGGATCACGTTCCTGACCGAGTGCAGGTGGGTGTCCAAAGACACTACCTGATCAGCACCGAGGTGATTGGCACTCGTCACAGGCAGGTGCAGTGCATCGTCTGCAGCTCCAGTGTCAGGAAACCCCATGTCCCAAAAAGAGTCACCTCAATGTGCGCAGAGTGCAAAGTTCCACTCTGCATGGGCGAGTGCTTCAGGGACTACCACACCTTCAAAAATTTTTGAGTGTCGCCCTGCCCCGCCCTGCCCTGCACTGCCCTGCACTGCCCTGCCCTGCCCTGCCCTGCCCTGCCCTGGGCTCGCCCCCTGCTCAGCCCTGCCCTGGACTCGCCCCCTGCTCAGCCCTGCCCTGGACTCGCCCCCTGCTCAGCCCTGTCCTGGACTCGCGCCCTACCTTACCTGACCTGACCTAATTGATCACGCTACCTCATAATGTAACATATATATTATATAATGTATAAGTTCCAAAGATGTCCCTGTGATATAGCTTTTACATTATATAATTGTATGTTTCATTATTTAGTTTATAAGTTTCAAATATTTACATGTTATATGCCTTATTTTTTTATTATATCAATATATATGTTTGTTATTAGTCAAGTCATGTGTATATAATTATTTTCTTTCCTCAAATGAATTGTACAAAAATAAATATGTTTCAACAAATCCTGTCAAACCTACTAAGATAATAAAAAAAAACAAATAATAAAAAAAAAAACACAAGGTCATGTCATTGTATTCTTACAATATGATAATTATATTCTATGAATATTTCATATTTATTGAATACAATGGCATGATCTTGTAAAAAAAAAAAATTTATCAAAAATGTTCTAGACAATATAAAACCTTCCCCATAACCCCCTCCTGGATTCGATCCCACAACCCTAGCACACTTTGAGTTTTCCAGTCCGCGACCTTACCAACCATGCCACAGGAGCTCATACCAAATATCACTCAAAACTTCGTGTCTACAATCGAAATGACAATATATAAAAATAAAAATGAATTATCCCACCAATTTACGTTTGTAAATTGATGGATTATCAATTATATCATGCCAAGGTTTATGAAAGTTTGTCTCTGTCAAGAATTAGTAATTATATAACTTTATTCTGTCCAAATTGCCAAAACATCAGCAAAATTGCCCCTCTCAGTGCGACTCCACTCATTTTCACACGGTCAAGCGGTGACCCTTGCCGCTCCCTTTAGGCCCTAGCTACACCAGCCACAGCAGCTCTGTCTGGGAACAAAATTTGTATAAATACAATAATGGATAAAATACTCTTCACAAATACATTTGTATTGTATAATATTGTAAATAAAAAAGAATAATAACTGTGTGGGTGTCGTAAATTGCTCAACCAGCTTTCTTATGTCTCGCCTACGCGCGTATATTGGATTATACATAGTCATGACTGTCATACAAATAATTGCAGTAGGTCTCGAATGTACATTTAGATTTTATTACTTGGAAATAAATAAGTAAACGTTTCTCTGGTGGCAATCTACCCTTTCGCAAGTGTAAGGAGACACCATTCTATATTTAGCCCTTTATCGCAAAAGGCAATCTGCACGTGTTTACTGACCACCGTCGCTGGTGGTCTATAATATGTACTTTATTGACAGTCAATGGCCTACATGTTTCTGTGGTACTTCACATGTGTCTAAAATGCAATGTCTGCTTGCATAAAAATGCAAATTCTAAGTCCATTTATACATACAACATACGCATGTCTCAGTTTCTATCTATCTCTCTCTCTCTCTCTCCATTCCTGACTCATGTTATTGTAAAACTCTTGGTGGCAAGAAACACCAGACACCTGGAAGACAAGGTCAAAATCCCAAGCATCCATACGCCTCGAGCGCCTTCACACTTGTCACACAGCTGGTTATCTATCTAGAGATCTGCTTGCCTTCCTTCTCTTGACGACTCACTCACTCCCTCCCTGCACCCCTGCATGCCTCCCTCCCTCCCTCCCACACACCCACCCCCAACCCACCCTTTCAGGCTTCCGTGTGCTAGAAACACATTCACAATTTGCGTAAATATCGCATCAATTGGGCTATATGCGGTATATTCCTTGTTATATGGGACGCCTACATACGTACACGTCTTTATTTATAGCATGACAGTGCTCTAAATACAAGATTTACGTGATATGTATGGGCGTAACACACCCTTTCCCCCTTTCATTCCCAGCACAGTTCACTCACACCTTGGTTCACGCATAGAAACTCTTTGATAATGTGCGTAAATATCGCATGAATTGGTCAATATGCGGTATATATTTTGATATATGGCACGTATACATACGTACAAGTCTGTATTATAGCATGACAGTGCTCTACGTACAAGATATACGTGATATGTATGGCGTAACCACACTCTCAGCTCATAAATTGCCCCAAAACCTCCAACTCATCTTCATTCCCGCCTACAAATTCTCTTATAATTTCCCTTATATATTGCAATTTTTGGTCACTATGAGGCATATTCATTGTTATATGGGTGGCCTACACACGTATACATACTCTACATAGCCTAAAAGGGCTCAAAAATGGACATATACGTGATAATACGCCGTAACCCACCCCTCCTCCCTCTCCTTCTATCCCCTGCGCGCGTAAATATTCGGCAGGGAAATCTTGCCGCTCGATGACAATCTAGCCGCGCGGTGCCATTCGCTCCACATTTTCAACTACGGACCGTTCCCCCACCCCCCCCAGACATTTTTGGGGGGTCAAATATATATGGGCCGATGCCCGCAAACATTCCCTACAACGATGAGGTACTTTTATCGAAATTTGCAATAGGTCCCCAAATCATCATACGTGCGCACAGTCTTACCCTGTAGAAAACCCCCTGTGCGCGCGGAGAGGTTAAGAAGTCCACCACCCTCTACTTCGGATCGGCACTATTACGTACGTTAATTAATAGTCCTTAAGCATCGAGCAAGGAATCTCTGAAAAAAGTTAGATGCTTCTCGGATGCTCGTAAGAAGTACGTATCGGATTATGAACAGTAATTCAATAAGCAAAAACACTGGCAATTAAATACTATTAAAGGCTTAAATTGGCACAAGAATAATTAAAAGAATATGCAATAGTAAATGGCAAACATTAAAAGGAAGTACTCCGCAAATGCAACGGCAATAGCCTACTCGGATTGTGCTCGTGGGCCACTAATCACTAAAGTAGCCAAGCTTGCAACACATGAAATCAATAGTGCATAAACAATATCATACATAAGGAAAGCTTCAATACTATTCTGTATCTACTAATCGAGTAAAGTCTAGCTGGGGTAACTGTAGGCAAAAAGGTAGCAGTGACTGAGCAAAAACGGCTCGTAGCCTAGCGAAGTCCTCACAACTGTTTAAAGTATTACGTTAAAACTAACAAGTGCACTTTGAGAAATCCAGATCCCTTGTATCTGGTTTTCTCCCGGCTCCTTGACAAAGTAAAAACAAACTGTTAATAAAATACAGGTGGTTAGGCTCTTGCCCTCACGCACTGTAAATTATTAACTCAACACAGTCAGCCGCGAAGACAACCTAGGCTTCACTAAACCGAAACGAGTATGCAGGTTTATCGCTTAACCACTGCATCAAACAACAACTCGTAACACAGAAAAGCCTTACCCCAGTCTAGCATTACCTAGACTAGCAGAAAACAGGAATAATAATAATAACACACAGGGAAATGCATATACAAGTGCAACAAACATAAATCAAATCCTATTCTAAGTCAACCCTTCCAAAATAGGCTATCTAATAGACAAGTATCTCATGAGAACTCAAGCGATAATACGTTGGCTGACTAGCTCTGCACCAACGGGACCATGGAAGTTAAACAAGGCAGGGAAAAGAGGAAATAAGAATGTAAGGTAGTAGAGAAAGTTCCCATCAGTCAGAAGAATATAAATAGTTAGCAAGGGAAATGAGAAGTCGCTCTGCCTAATGAGTTCTGATGAAAAAATGGCTAGACTTCCCTTTTATACCCGGCCCTCTAGTGAGCCCAATGTGAACTACTAAGGACCGCCCACTGACAACCATTACGTAATTTCTCTCTCTCCTCTGGGATACACAAAGGCTCCCCTAGCACTGAGGGAGGGAGGAGTGCTAGTGAGTTAGGCCTGCCTCCTGCCTGGCGTACCCACTGACACCTAACTGTGGCTGTTTCTCTTCCCATCATTACAAATAAGTTTTACACACAATACTTATAACTAATGATATAAAATAAAACTCGTTGACTCAGATGAAAACAAAATACATATTCATAATACTTATAGTACAACGGCTCACACGAACTAAGTTAGGAAACTCTACATAGACTACAGCCAAAGTTCCTGCCCTGACGATCCTAGCGAGAGTGGGGCATGACTAGGCGTTCTGTACAGCATGCTCACACGTGGACATGCGTCACACCTCCCCCAAGATTTTACTTGCTCAACCCTGAGCTAAAATCTGACAAACACAGAACCCCATCAAGCCCCCCACACCCAGCGACCGCATGGCACTAAAACAAAGCTGAGTTTATCACCAAAACACATCTTATTATAAAAAAAAAAAAATCACATTTTATAACTCCTCCCAACAATAGCAAAAAGACACAATATCATGCTCCCAGAGCGAGCTTACAGCAGCTCAGCCGTTTGATAGTTCGTGGACTACTCAAACTCTATAGGCTATGACAAACTTATACGATTACCTATATCAAAAGAAAGAGTTTTTATATGATTTTTATATTTTAATTTGTTTTTCCCGGCTGCACTATAAGGGCAGCCTATTTCCCTGCACTCAAACCCACACACCTGTGATAGCCTACGACTGATCATCCACCCTTGATAAACAATCCGCGATCACATTGTCACATCCAGCAATATGACGGATGTCCAGGTTATACTCCTGCAACATCAAAGACCACCTGGTCAGTCTCATATTGCGATTGTGAAATTGATTCAGGAATCTCAAAGGGTGATGACCAGTGTAGATAACCACGACTGGGCCATAGGCTGGAACATACACCTCGAAGTGCCTGAGCGACAGCACAATCGCCAGTAATTCCTTTTCTATTGTAGAATAGTTCTTTTGTGCAGCATTGAACTTCTTAGAAAAGAAACTTACTGGGTGTTCCACACCTTCATTGTCTGACTGTAGCAAGACGGCACCAGCCCCTACACCACTAGCATCTGTTGCCAGCTGAAAAGGCCTGTTAAAGTCTGGGGCCCTGAGTATCGGGTGAGTACATAGCAAATGTTTCACCAAAGTGAAAGCCTTTTCACACTCAGGTGCCCACAAAAACTTTTTGTCTTTAGATAACAAATCTGTGAGAGGTGCCAACACCGTTGAGTAACCTTTTATGAAGCGTCTGTAGTAGCCTATCATACCCAAGAATCTCATAACCTGCTTCTTGGTTGTTGGGTACGGAAATTTATTGATAGCCTGTACCTTGTTCTGAGGAGGGCACACCTGTCCCCTTCCCACTACAAACCCAAGGTACTGCACAGTGGCTTTTACGAAGTCACACTTTGCCAAATTTACTACCAGACCTGCTTCACTAAGTTTCCGGAACAAGGTCTCAAGGTGCTCACAATGGCTCTCAAAGTCGTCATCATAAATGATTACATCGTCCAAATATACGGTGCAATTTGGAATGTCCTTTACAATTTCATTCATCAGGTTCTGAAACGTTGCTGGTGCATTCTTAAGTCCGTAAGGCATAACATTGCACCGGTAGGTACTCCCGTCCACAACAAAACCCCATACCTCTTTAGCACGCTCGGACAAAGGTACTTGCCAGTAACCTTTTACTAAATCTACTTTAGACAAAAAACGAGCATTACCAATTTTGTCAACACTATCATCAACCCGAGGAAGAGGATATGGGTTAGTTGGAGTCAAACCGTTTAACCTACGGAAATCAATACAAAAGTGTACCTTGCCATCTGGCTTAGGCTGCAGTGTTACGGGGGAAGTCCACTTAACTGTGCCTTTCTCTATCAACCCTCTACCGAGCATATGCTCCAACTCATCCCTCAGAGCTGGTAGTTTTATGGGGGGCACACGGTACGGGATTGACTTAAAGGGTATATGGTCCCCCACGTCAACATCATGCATAGCCTGAGTAGTGAGGCCTGGGTGTTCAGCAAATACAGTGGGGTATGAACCGAACTGACGGATAGCATCAAACCGCGGCTCAGGCAAATGAGCTATAGCCTCGTCAGCCCTTAGGCTCGAGTTCCCCGCCCACTGATCCGCTGAAACATGTTGATCCCAGCTATCCTCCTCCGAAGCTTGACTGTCCCCCTCTCCTTCTCCACCACGGCCGCAACAAGCCAACACAGGGACAGTGAGAGGCTCAGAGGGGCGCCTCACATACTCTTTAATAAGGTTCATGTGACATAACTGGTTCTTTTTCCTCCTGTCTGGAGTGGCAACAAGGTAAGTCTGAAATTTGTTCTACAATTTTATAAGGTCCAGTGTACTTCGCAGAGAGGGGGTTACCAACCAAAGGCAACAAAATTAATACCTCTTGTCCTACAGTGAACTTCCGGAGCCTCACTTTGCGATCATACCTGTCCTTCATCAAAGCTTGTGATTCTGTCAAATTTCTACCTGCCATCTCCAGACTCTTAAGCATGCGCTCACGGCTTTCAAGCACATACTTTAATAATGGACAAGGCTGCACAGTCCCCTCCCAAATTTCTTTCAGCATGTTAAGGTGGCCCCTGACACGGTGTCCAAAAATCAGCTCGTTTGGACTAAATCCCAGGCTCTCACCAGGTACCTCCCGAGCAGCAAACAGCACATAAGGCAATCCAAGATCCCAATCCATACCGTTGTCAGCACAATAACACCTGAGCATGCTTTTAAGTGTAGCATGCCACCGCTCAAGCACCCCTTGACTCTCAGGGTGATACACTGACGATACTACTGCTCGTATCCCATGCTGTTGCATTGTTTGCTTGAACATGTTGGAGGTGAAATTAGATCCCTGATCAGACTGAATCTCCTCCGGGTACCCGTACCTTGAGAAGTACCACAACAAGTTACTGACTACCGTCTTAGCCATTCCATTTTTCATAGGGTATGCATCGAGGTATCTAGTGGCAACATCCATTATGGTTAACAAAAATTTATTTCCAGCCTTAGTGGGAGGGAGTGGACCAACCATGTCAACAATAATTTTACTAAAGGGTGGCCCAATCACAGGAATAGGGTGTAACGGAGCCTTAGGAATAACTTGGTTCGGTTTCCCGACACGTTGACAAATATCACATGAGTTTTCCATGACTGCACATGAGACTTCATCCCCGGCCACCAAAACAATTTCCCCAAAGCCGCCACCGTTTTCTTGGCACCCAAGTGTCCTGATAATGGAGAATCATGAGCCAACCTAAGCAAACTTTCCCTGCAGCCCTCTGGCACGACCAGCTGGTCAACTGTACCTGATCCGCCCTCCCAATTCCTTTTAGGATCTTGTTATCGGTGGTATAAAATTCCATTAAAGAAAAAAAAATCCCCTGCCTTTGCATCCCTATCTTCTTCTAACTCCACAGCCCCATTGGTACACTGCAAAACCTCTGGATCCTCTAATTGCAACTTTCGAATGTCTGTGGGAGACAACATGTCTAACTGCTTGGTCAACAACTCATGCCCTCCCCCAACATCCAACTTAGACATCCGGTTTTCTCACTGCAGGTAACGGTGCTGTCTCTGAGTCTCTGCCTCCTCCACTACTTTATCAACTGTGTTAGGCACTGGAGTTACAACAGACTCGGTCAAAGGTCCTGCTATTGGGTCTTTTGGGAGAGCCACTGGTTCTAAACTCTTCAAACTTTTCCCAGCCTTCCGCTTCTCCTTAATTCCCTTCCTCCGCTGTTCTGTGGCCTGGGAAATAGGATGTGATACCTTAAATGCTTGGGAACGAGTTACCACACATGCCATCTGTTGGCGTTGACAACTCACTACCCACTCTTGTTCCTCCCTACTCACGTCGGCCGGCCTCTCGGCAATGACTAAGGGTGGAACTTCTAAAGTAGGCACCGCAAAGTCGTTGCCGAGAAGAAGGTCGACGCCCTCCACTGGCAATTTCTCAACGATCCCAACATCTAAGTCCTTAATCACACCATCAACTTCCAGCTCCACACGAACCAACGGGTATGACCTGGTCGCATTAATACCCTGAACAACAACCACCCGTGCCGCATTAATTGGTCGCCCCGTGAAATTCTTCAAAAGTGTCTGTGAAGCTCCAGTATCACGCAAAACTTCCACCTTATGCTGGCAACCCGCCCAACTTACCCTACCGGTCCCTCTATGGGCGCAAAAGGCATCACGGACAGGGGACGAGCCTTCCTGAGTCTTATACATAGCCTGTGACCCTGCCGCTGGCAAACTACCCTGGGTAAATCCAGATGACATTTCAGCCACACCTATGCTGCGCACCAAAGACACGGCTGCAGCTGGCGGCTTACCAGGACAAGATTTTGCATAATGCCCCTTCTTTCTACAATGAAAACATTCCACTTCCCCTATCGGTCTCTTCCGATAAGGGGCGGAGTTCTGACCCTTCTGTAATGGGACGGCTGTAGTCTTTGGTTCAGTCCTGGTATCTTGGCTTTTAAACTGAGGTTTATATTGTTACGACCGGGCCCTCGGGTACACTAGGGCTCTTACACAGGACTCGAGTATGGCTCGCTGCCACAACGGAAACACACGATCCCAACCCCAGAGTACTGCCAGCCGAACAAAAAAACGCCACTACCCTCCAGAGTTCTATCTGCTATAACGGGGTATACAAGAACTCGGTACTAGCGTTTCACACAACAGACTAATAACTAGACGGGAGTTATCTAGTCTGGTCAACAATCAAACAAAGAAGAAAGTACTACAACACTAAAGAATAGTGTTGGCCGAAGCCGAAGTAATCCACCCTTGAACTAAGAACTTAAGAAGTCCTCCACCCTCTACTTCGGATCGGCACTATTACGTTACGTTAAACAATAGTCCTCGAGCATCAAGCAAGGAATCTTCTGATAAGTTAGATGCTTCTCGAATACTCGTAAGAAGTAAGTATCGGATTTTGAACAGCAATTTAATGAATAACTCACTGGTAATTAAAGGCTTTAAATTGACATAAGAAGAATTATAAGAATAAGCAATAGGATATGGCAAACATTAAGAAGAAGTACTCCGACAATGCACTGGCAATAGCCTACTAAGATTGTGCTCGTGGGCCACTAATCTCTGAAGTAGCTAAGCGTGCCACACATGAAATCAATAGTGCTTAAACAATAATATACATAAGGAGAAGCTTCAATACTATGCTGTATCTGCTGGTCGAGCAAAGTCTAGCTGGGATATCTAAGGTTAAGAGACAATGGCTGAGCAAGCGGCTCGTAGCCTAGCGA
Source organism: Lithodes maja (assembly GCA_037953745.1). Classification (NCBI taxonomy): domain Eukaryota; kingdom Metazoa; phylum Arthropoda; class Malacostraca; order Decapoda; family Lithodidae; genus Lithodes; species Lithodes maja. The sequence goes on along the minus strand of JBAKBP010006748.1, from coordinate 4,765 downwards.
GGTCCTTAAGACTGTGCGGCCAAATTACGGTAATTGACGGGATGCTCTCTTGAGAGATCCAGATCACTAGTATCTGGTTCTCTCCTGGCGATCCTCTCAAAGTCAAGCAAATGAGATAACACAGTGTTGGGTGGCATAGGCAAAAGCCCTCACTCGCAACACAGTGCTAAACTCCCACGGTACACAGTCAGAAAGACCACCTAGGCGTTCCACGTCTCCGTTGCAATTGTACTGGTTCAACCGCAACCTAGTACTCATAGGAAATCACAACTCAGAAACCCTATCCCAGTCTAGCATTGCCTAAACCAGCAGAAAACAGGAACATGAATAATCGCACACAGGGAAATGCATATACGAGTGCAACAAACATCAATCAATCCTATTCTAGTTAACCCTTCCAAAAATAGGCTATCTAACAGGCACTTATCTCGTGAGAACTCAAGCGATAATACTTTGGCTGACTAAATCTGCACCAAAGGGGTCATGGAGGTTAAACAGGGACGAGAAGAGAAGAAGATAGGCTGTTCAGAGAGTAGAGAAAGTTCACATCAGTCGGAAGAATATGGATAGTTGCAAGGGATATGAGAGGTCGCTTTGCCTGATGAGTTCTGAAGAATGGTGGCAAGAACCTCTCTTTTTATACTCGGCCCTCTAGCGGCATATCTCAAACTACTTAAGGACCGCCCACTGGCAATCATGACGTCATATTCTCTCTCAATCTGGGATCGACAAAGAACTTCCCACGCGCTGAAAGGGAGGAAGGGAGGAGGGAGGAGGGAATTAGGCCTATCTGCCCGCGTGGCGCACTCACTGGTCCCCGTTACGTAATATCTCTCTCTCTCTCCTCTCATCATTACATATAAGTCCCACACACAATACTTATAACTAATGATATAAAATAGAACTCGTTGACTCAGATGAAAACAAAATACATATTTATAATACTTATAGTACAACGGCTCACATAAACTAAGTTAGGAAACTCTACACAGACTACAGCCAAAGTTCCTGCCCTGACGATCCTAGCGAGAGTGGGGCCTGACTGGGCGTTCTGTACAGCATGCTCATACTCGACATGCGTCACACCTCCCCCAAGATTTTACTTGCTCAACCCTGAGCTAAAATCTGATATACAGAACCCCATCAAACCCCTCACACCCAGCGACCGCATGGCACTAAAACAACGCTGAGTTTATCACTAAAACACATCTTATATAAAAAAAAAAATTCACATTTCATAACTCCTCCCAACAATAGTAAAAGACATAATATCATGCTCCCAGAGCGAGCTTACAGCAGCTCAGCCGTTTGATAGTTCGTGGACTACTCAAACACTATAGGCTATGACAAACTTATACAATTATCTATATCAAAAAGAAAGAGTTTTTATATGATTTTTATATTTTAATATGTTTTTTTCCGGCTGCACTATAAGGGCAGCCTATTTTCTTCTATACCAAACGCTCAACAATCCTGCTTTACGACCCAATACGCTGGGCTACAACCGCGAGCCAACAAGCACCAAGCGCAAAATACTACTCAAACCAAAGCAGGAGGCTACCCGTGTGTCAATCTCTTCGGGATCATACACCTGTGATAGCCTACGACTGATCATCTACCCTCGATAAACAATCCGCAATCACATTGTCACATCCCGCAACATGCCGGATGTCCAGGTTATACTCCTGCAACATCAATGACCACCGGGTCAGTCTCATATTGCGATTGTGAAATTGATTTAGGAATCTCAAAGGGTGATGATCAGTGTAGATAACCACGACTGGGCCATAGGCTGGAACATACACCTCGAAGTGCCTGAGTGACAGCACAATCGCCAGTAATTCCTTTTCTATTGTAGAATAGTTCTTTTGTGCAGCATTGAACTTCTTAGAAAAGAAACTTACTGGGTGTTCCACACCTTCATTGTCTGTCTGTAGCAAGACGGCACCAGCCCCTACACCACTAGCATCTGTTGCCAGCTGAAAAGGCCTGTTAAAGTCTGGGGCCCTGAGTATCGGGTGAGTACACAGCAAATGCTTCACTAAATTAAAAGCCTTTTCACACTCAGGCGCCCACAAAAACTTTTTGTCTTTAGATAACAAATCTGTGAGAGGTGCCAACACCGTAGAGTAACCTTTTATAAAGCGTCTGTAGTAGCCTATCATACCCAAGAATCTCATGATCTGCTTCTTGGTGGTTGGGTGCGGAAATTTATTGATAGCCTGTACCTTGTTCTGAGGAGGGCACACCTGTCCCCTTCCCACTACAAACCCAAGGTACTGCACAGTGGCTTTTACGAAGTCACACTTTGCCAAATTTACTACCAGACTTGCTTCACTAAGTTTCCGGAACAAGGTCTCCAGGTGCTCACAATGGCTCTCAAAGTCGTCATCATAAATGATTACATCGTCCAAGTATACGGTGCAATTTGGAATGTCCTTGACAATTTCATTCATCAGGTTCTGAAACGTTGCTGGTGCATTCTTAAGTCCGTAGGGCATAACATTACACCGGTAAGTACTCCCGTCCACCACAAAACCACATACCTCTTTAGCGCGCTCGGACAAAGGTACTGGCCAGTAACCTTTTACTAAATCAACTTTAGACAAAAACCGAGCATTACCAATTTTATCAACACTATCATCAACCCGAGGAAGAGGATATGGGTTAGTTGGAGTCAAACCGTTTAGCCTACGGAAATCAATACAGAAGCGTACCTTGCCATCTGGTTTAGGCTGCAGTGTTACGGGGGAAGTCCATTTAACGGTACCTTTCTCTATCAACCCTCTACCGAGCATATACTCCAACTCATCCCTCAGAGCGGGTAGTTTTATGGGGGGCACACGGTATGGGATTGACTTAAAGGGTAGATGGTGCCCCACGTCAACATCATGCATAGCCTGAGTAGTGAGGCCTGGATGTTCAGCGAATACAGTGGGGTATAAACCGAGCAACTGACGGATAGCTTCAAATTGCGGCTCAGGCAAATGGGCTATAGCCTCGTCAGCCCTTAGGCTCGAGTTCCCCGCCCACTGATCCGCTGAAACATGGTGATCCCAGCTATCCTCCTCTGAAGCTTGACTGTCCCCCTCTCCTTCTCCACCACGGCCGCAACAAGCCAACACAGGGACAGTGAGAGGCTCAGAGGGGCGCCTCACATACTCTTTTATCAGGTTCACGTGACATAACTGATTCTTCTTCCTCCTGTCTGGAGTGGCAACAAGGTAATCTAGGTCCGAAATTTTCTCCACAATTTTATAGGGTCCAGTATACTTCGCCGACAAGGGGTTACCCACCAAAGGCAACAAAATCAACACCTCCTGTCCCACAATGAACTCCCGGAGCTTCACTTTGCGATCATACCTGTCCTTCATTAAAGCTTGTGACCCTGTTAAATTCCGACCTGCCATCTCCAGACTCTTAAGCATGCGCTCACGGCTTTCAAACACATACTTCAACAAGGAACAAGGCGGCACAGTTCCTTCCCAAATTTCCCGCAGCATATTAAGGGGGCCCCTGACTCGGTGTCCAAAAATCAGCTCGTTTGGACTAAATCCCAGGCTCTCACCAGGCACTTCCCGAGCAGCAAACAGTACATACGGCAATCCAAGATCCCAATCTCTTCCGTTATCAGCACAATAACACCTGAGCATGCTTTTAAGGGTGGCATGCCACCGCTCAAGCACCCCTTGGCTCTCAGGGTGATACGCTGACGATACCACCGCCCGTATTCCATGCTGTTGCATTGTTTGCTTAAAGAGATTGGAGGTGAAATTGGACCCCTGATCAGACTGAATCTCCTCCGGGTACCCGTACCTTGAAAAGTACCACAACAAGTTACTGACTACCGTCTTAGCCATGCCGTTTTTCATGGGGTATGCATCGGGGTATCTAGTGGCAACATCCATGATGGTTAACACAAATTTATTACCAGCCTTTGTGGGAGGGAGGGGACCAACCATGTCAACAACAATCTTACTAAAAGGTGGCCCAATTACAGGAATAGGGTGCAACGGAGCTTTAGGAATAACTTGGTTTGGTTTCCCGACCCGTTGACAAATATCACATGAGTTTATCCAGGACTGCACATGAGACTTCATCCCCGGCCACCAAAACAACTTCCCCAAAGCCGCCACCGTTTTTCTTACCCCCAAATGTCCTGCCAGCGGTGTGTCATGCGCCAAACTCAGTAGGCTATCCCTGCACTCCCGCGGCACCATCAACTGGTCCACTACCCCGGACCCCATCTTCCAGCTACGGTTAGGGTCTTGAAAACGCCGATACAGGATGCCATCTAAATAAAAAAAATCTCCCGGCTGTGCATCACCGTCCTCGTCGAGCTCCACAGCTCCATTAGCACACGTTTGGAGCTCAGGGTCCTCCAGCTGCAACCGACGTATATCTGAGGGTGCCAAGCGATCTAACTGCTCCCGGAGCAATGCATGACCCTCCCCGATACTGAGCTGCTCCCTCTGTCTCTCTCGATGTTCATAACGTTGCTGTCGTGGAGACTCGTCATGCCCAGCCTCGTCACTCTCGATGACAGGCCCAGGGGCTACTCCAGAACTAAGTAATGGTGCTAATACTGAATCACCCAGGAGAGCCGCCGAGTCAAAACTCTTAAAACCAACTCCAGCTTTAGCCTCCTCCTGTTGATCGTTCCTCTGCTGGTCTGAAGACGGAGGACTAGGCTGTGACACTTTAGCTGCCCGAGCTCGGGTGACAGCACACGCCATGGGTTGTGCCTGGCACCGCTCGACCCACT
>JBAKBP010006747.1:0-106982 GCA_037953745.1 Lithodes maja | reverse complement strand
GAATATGGTAGCAATGTCAGCCTGTTGGAATATGCAATGTCTGCCAGATGTTGGAATAAGGAAGGAATGTCTGCCAGGTGTTGGAATATGGATAGTAATGTCTGTCAGATGTTGAATAAGGTCGTAATGTTTGTCTGATGTTGAATAAGGTATTGTCTGTCAGATTTGGGAATAAGGCAGTAATGTCTGTCAGATGTTGGAATAAGGTAGTCATGTCTGTCAGATGTTGGAATAACGTAGTAATGTCTGCCAGATGTTGGAATAAGGCAGTAATGTCTGCCAGATGTTGGAATAAGGAAGGAATATCTGCCAGATGTTGGAATATGGTAGTAATGTCTGTCAGATGTTGGAATATGATAGTAATGTCTGCCAGATGTTGGAATAAGGTAGTCATGTCTGTCAGATGTTGGAATATGGTAGTTATGTCTGCCAGATGTTGGAATATGGATAGTTACGTCTGTCAGATGTTGAATAAGGTCGTAATGTCTGTCAGATGTTGAATAAGGTACGGTAGTAATGTCTGTCAGATGTTGGAATATGGTAGTAATGTCTGTCAGATGTTGGAATAAAGTAGTCATGTCTGTCAGATGTTGGGATAAAGTAGTAGTGTCTGTCAGATGTTGGAATAAGGAAGGAATATCTGCCAGATGTTGGAATATGGTATTAATGTCTGTCAGATGTTGGAATATGGTAGTAATGTCTGTCAGATGTTGGAATAAAGTAGTAATGTCTGTCAGATGTTGGAATAAAGTAGTAATGTCTGTCAGATGTTGGAATATGGTAGTTATGTCTGCCAGATGTTGGAATATTGGTAGCAATGTCAGCCTGTTGGAATATGGTAGCAATGTCTGCCAGATGTTGGAATAAGGAAGGAATGTCTGCCAGGTGTTGGAATATGGATAGTAATGTCTGTCAGATGTTGAATAAGGTCGTAATGTCTGTCAGATGTTGAATAAGGTACGGTAGTAATGTCTGTCAGATGTTGGAATATGGTAGTAATGTCTGTCAGATGTTGGAATAACGTAGTAATGTCTGCCAGATGTTGGAATAAGGCAGTAATGTCTGCCAGGTGTTGGAATATGGATAGTAATGTCTGTCAGATGTTGAAAAAGGTCGTAAAGTCTGTCAGATGTTGGAATAACATAGTAATGTCTGCCAGATTTTGGAATAGTAAGGTCTGTCAGATGTTGGAATAAGGTAGTCATGTCTGTCAGATGTTGGAATAACGTAGTAATGTCTGCCAGATGTTGGAATAAGGCAGTAATGTCTGTCAGACGTTGGAATATGGTAGTAATGTCTGTCAGATGTTGGAATAAAGTAGTAATGTCTGTCAGATGTTGAATAAGGTCGTAATGTCTGTCAGATGTTGGAATAACATAGTAATGTCTGCCAGATTTTGGAATAGCAATGTCTGCCAGATGTTGGAATAAGGAAGGAATGTCTGCCAGGTGTTGGAATATGGATAGTAATGTCTGTCAGATGTTGAATGAGGTCGTAATGTCTGTCAGATGTTGAATAAGGTACGGTAGTAATGTCTGTCAGATGTTGGAATATTAGTAATGTCTGTCAGATGTTGGAATAACGTAGTAATGTCTGCCAGATGTTGGAATAAGGCAGTAATGTCTGTCAGATGTTGGTATATGGTAGTAATGTCTGTCAGATGTTGGAATAACGTAGTAATGTCTGCCAGATGTTGGAATAAGGCAGTAATGTCTGCCAGGTGTTGGAATATGGATAGTAGTGTCTGTCAGATGTTGAATAAGGTCGTAAAGTCTGTCAGATGTTGGAATAACATAGTAATGTCTGCCAGATTTTGGAATAGTAATGTCTGTCAGATGCTGGAATAAGGTAGTCATGTCTGTCAGATGTTGGTATATGGTAGTAATGTCTGTCAGATGTTGGAATAACGTAGTAATGTCTGCCAGATGTTGGAATAAGGCAGTAATGTCTGTCAGATGTTGAATAAGGTCGTAAAGTCTGTCAGATGTTGGAATAGTAAGGTCTGTCAGATGTTGGAATAAGGTAGTAATGTCTGTCAGATGTTGGAATAAGGTAGTAATGTCTGTCAGATGTTGGAATAAGGAAGGAATATCTGCCAGATGTTGGAATATGGTAGTAATGTCTGTCAGATGTTGGAATATGGTAGTAATGTATGTCAGATGTTGGAATAAGGCAGTAATGTCTGTCAGATGTTGGAATATGGTGGTAATAATGTCTGCCAGATGTTGGAATAAGGTAGTAATGTCTGTCAGATGTTAGTATATGGTAGTAATGTCTGTCAGATGTTGGAATAAAATAGTAATGTCTGCCAGATGTTGGAATAAGGTAGTAATGTCTGTCAGATGTTGGAATATGGTAGTAATGTCTGTCAGATGTTGGAATAACGTAGTAATGTCTGCCAGATGTTGGAATAAGGTAGTAATGTCTGTCAGATGTTGGAATATGGTAGTAATGTCTGTCAGATGTTGGAATATGGTGGTAATAATGTCTGCCAGATGTTGGAATAAGGTAGTAATGTCTGTCAGATGTTGGTATATGGTAGTAATGTCTGTCAGATGTTGGAATAAAATAGTAATGTCTGTCAGATGTTGGAATAAAGTAGTAATGTCTGTCAGATGTTGGAATATGGTAGTTATGTCTGCCAGATGTTGGAATATGGTAGCAATGTCAGCCTGTTGGAATATGGTAGCAATGTCTGCCAGATGTTGGAATAAGGAAGGAATATCTGCCAGGTGTTGGAATATGGATAGTAATGTCTGTCAGATGTTGAATAAGGTCGTACTGTCTGTCAGATGTTGAATAAGGTACCGTAATGTCTGTCAGATGTTGGAATATGGTAGTAATGTCTGTCAGATGTTGGAATAACGTAGTAATGTCTGCCAGATGTTGGAATAAGGCAGTAATGTCTGCCAGGTGTTGGAATATGGATAGTAATGTCTGTCAGATGTTGAATAAGGTCGTAATGTCTGTCAGATGTTGGAATAACATTGTAATGTCTGCCAGATTTTGGAAGAGTAATGTCTGTCAGATGTTGGAATAACGTAGTAATGTCTGCCAGATGTGGGAATATAATGTCTGTCAGATGTTGGAATATGGTAGTTATGTCTGCCAGATGTTGGAATATGGTAGCAATGTCAGCCTGTTGGAATATGGTAGCAATGTCTGCCAGATGTTGGAATAAGGAAGGAATGTCTGCCAGGTGTTGGAATATGGATAGTTATGTCTGTCAGATGTTGAATAAGGTCGTAATGTCTGTCAGATGTTGAATAAGGTAGTAATGTCTGTCAGATGTTGGAATATAGTAGTAATGTCTGTCAGATGTTGGAATATGGTAGTAATGTCTGTCAGATGTTGGAATAAAGTAGTAATGTCTGTCAGATGTTGGAATAAAGTAGTAATGTCTGTCAGATGTTGGAATATGGTAGTTATGTCTGCCAGATGTTGGAATATTGGTAGCAATGTCAGCCTGTTGGAATATGGTAGCAATGTCTGCCAGATGTTGGAATAAGGAAGGAATGTCTGCCAGGTGTTGGAATATGGATAGTAATGCCTGTCAGATGTTGAATAAGGTCGTAATGTCTGTCAGATGTTGAATAAGGTACGGTAGTAATGTCTGTCAGATGTTGGAATATGGTAGAAATGTCTGTCAGATGTTGGAATAAAGTGTTAATGTCTGTCAGATGTTGGAATAAAGTATTAATGTCTGTCAGATGTTGGAATAAGGTAGTAATGTCTGTCAGATGTTGGAATAAGGAAGGAATATCTGCCAGATGTTGGAATATGGTAGTAATGTCTGTCAGATGTTGGAATATGGTAGTAATGTCTGTCAGATGTTGGAATAAAGTAGTAATGTCTGTCAGATGTTGGAATAAAGTAGTAATGTCTGTCAGATGTTGGAATATGGTAGTTATGTCTGCCAGATGTTGGAATATTGGTAGCAATGTCAGCCTGTTGGAATATGGTAGCAATGTCTGCCAGATGTTGGAATAAGGAAGGAATGTCTGCCAGGTGTTGGAATATGGATAGTAATGTCTGTCAGATGTTGAATAAGGTCGTAATGTCTGTCAGATGTTGAATAAGGTACGGTAGTAATGTCTGTCAGATGTTGGAATATGGTAGTAATGTCTGTCAGATGTTGGAATAACGTAGTAATGTCTGCCAGATGTTGGAATAAGGCAGTAATGTCTGCCAGGTGTTGGAATATGGATAGTAATGTCTGTCAGATGTTGAATAAGGTCGTAAAGTCTGTCAGATGTTGGAATAACATAGTAATGTCTGCCAGATTTTGGAATAGTAAGGTCTGTCAGATGTTGGAATAAGGTAGTCATGTCTGTCAGATGTTGGAATAACGTAGTAATGTCTGCCAGATGCTGGAATAAGGCAGTAATGTCTGTCAGACGTTGAATAAGGTAGTAATGTCTGTCAGATGTTGGAATATAGTAGTAATGTCTGTCAGATGTTGGAATATGGTAGTAATGTCTGTCAGATGTTGGAATAAAGTAGTAATGTCTGTCAGATGTTGGATTAAAGTAGTAATGTCTGTCAGATGTTGAATAAGGTCGTAATGTCTGTCAGATGTTGGAATAACATAGTAATGTCTGCCAGATTTTGGAATAGCAATGTCTGCCAGATGTTGGAATAAGGAAGGAATGTGTGCCAGGTGTTGGAATATGGATAGTAATGTCTGTCAGATGTTGAATGAGGTCGTAATGTCTGTCAGATGTTGAATTAGGTACGGTAGTAATGTCTGTCAGATGTTGGAATATTAGTAATGTCTGTCAGATGTTGGAATAACGTAGTAATGTCTGTCAGATGTTGGAATAAAGTAGTAATGTCTGTCAGATGTTGGAATATGGTAATTATGTCTGCCAGATGTTGGAATATTGGTAGCAATGTCAGCCTGTTGGAATATGGTAGCAATGTCTGCCAGATGTTGGAATAAGGAAGGAATGTCTGCCAGGTGATGGAATATGGATAGTAATGTCTGTCAGATGTTGAATAAGGTCGTAATGTCTGTCAGATGTTGAATAAGGTACGGTAGTAATGTCTGTCAGATGTTGGAATATGGTAGTAATGTCTGTCAGATGTTGGAATAAAGTATTAATGTCTGTCAGATGTTGGAATAAAGTATTAATGTCTGTCAGATGTTGGAATAAGGTAGTAATGTCTGTCAGATGTTGGAATAAGGAAGGAATATCTGCCAGATGTTGGAATATGGTAGTAATGTCTGTCAGATGTTGGAATATGGTAGTAATGTCTGTCAGATGTTGGAATAAAGTAGTAATGTCTATCAGATGTTGGAATAAAGTAGTAATGTCTGTCAGATGTTGGAATATGGTAATTATGTCTGCCAGATGTTGGAATATTGGTAGCAATGTCAGCCTGTTGGAATATGGTAGCAATGTCTGCCAGATGTTGGAATAAGGAAGGAATGTCTGCCAGGTGATGGAATATGGATAGTAATGTCTGTCAGATGTTGAATAAGGTCGTAATGTCTGTCAGATGTTGAATAAGGTACGGTAGTAATGTCTGTCAGATGTTGGAATATGGTAGTAATGTCTGTCAGATGTTGGAATAACGTAGTAATGTCTGCCAGATGTTGGAATAAGGCAGTAATGTCTGCCAGGTGTTGGAATATGGATAGTAATGTCTGTCAGATGATGAATAAGGTCGTAAAGTCTGTCAGATGTTGGAATAACATAGTAATGTCTGCCAGATTTTGGAATAGTAAGGTCTGTCAGATGTTGGAATAAGGTAGTCATGTCTGTCAGATGTTGGAATAACGTAGTAATGTCTGCCAGATGTTGGAATAAGGCAGTAATGTCTGTCAGACGTTGGAATATGGTAGTAATGTCTGTCAGATGTTGGAATAAAGTAGTAATGTCTGTCAGATGTTGAATAAGGTCGTAATGTCTGTCAGATGTTGGAATAACATAGTAATGTCTGCCAGATTTTGGAATAGCAATGTCTGCCAGATGTTGGAATAAGGAAGGAATGTGTGCCAGGTGTTGGAATATGGATAGTAATGTCTGTCAGATGTTGAATGAGGTCGTAATGTCTGTCAGATGTTGAATTAGGTACGGTAGTAATGTCTGTCAGATGTTGGAATATTAGTAATGTCTGTCAGATGTTGGAATAACGTAGTAATGTCTGCCAGATGTTGGAATAAGGCAGGAATGTCTGTCAGATGTTGGTATATGGTAGTAATGTCTGTCAGATGTTGGAATAACGTAGTAATGTCTGCCAGATGTTGGAATAAAGTAGTAATGTCTGTCAGATGTTGGAATATGGTAGTTATGTCTGCCAGATGTTGGAATATTGGTAGCAATGTCAGCCTGTTGGAATATGGTAGCAATGTCTGCCAGATGTTGGAATAAGGATAGTAATGTCTGTCAGATGTTGAATAAGGTCGTAATGTCTGTCAGATGTTGAATAAGGTACGGTAGTAATGTCTGTCAGATGTTGGAATATGGTAGTAATGTCTGTCAGATGTTGAATAAGGTCGTAATGTCTGTCAGATGTTGAATAAGGTACGGTAGTAATGTCTGTCAGATGTTGGAATATGGATAGTAATGTCTGTCAGATGTTGAATAAGGTCGTAATGTCTGTCAGATGTTGGAATATAGTAATGTCAGTCAGATGTAGGAATATTAATAGTAATGTCTGCCAGATGTTGGAATATTGTAGTAATGTCTGTCAGATGTTGAATGAGGTAGTAATGTCTGTAAGATGTTGGAATATAGTAGTAATGTCTGTCAGATGTAGGAATAAGGTAGTAATGTCTGTCAGATTTGGGAATAAGGCAGTAATGTCTGTCAGATGTTGGAGTAAGGTAGTCATGTCTGTCAGATGTTGGTATATGGTAGTAATGTCTGTCAGATGTTGGAATAACATAGTAATGTCTGCCAGATGTTGGAATAAGGTAGTAATGTCTGTCAGATGTTGGAATATGGTGGTAATAATCTCTGCCAGATGTTGGAATAAGGTAGTAATGTCTGTCAGATGTTGGTATATGGTAGTGATGTCTGTCAGATGTTGGAGTAAGGTAGTCATGTCTGTCAGATGTTGGAATAACGTAGTAATGTCTGCCAGATGTTGGAATAAGGTAGTAATGTCTGTCAGATGTTGGAATATGGTAGTTATGTCTGCCAGATGTTGGAATATGGTAGCAATGTCAGCCTGTTGGAATATGGTAGCAATGTCTGCCAGATGTTGGAATAAGGAAGGAATGTCTGCCAGGTGTTGGAATATGGATAGTTATGTCTGTCAGATGTTGAATAAGGTCGTAATGTCTGTCAGATGTTGAATAAGGTAGTAATGTCTGTCAGATGTTGGAATATAGTAGTAATGTCTGTCAGATGTTGGAATATGGTAGTAATGTCTGTCAGATGTTGGAATAAAGTAGTAATGTCTGTCAGATGTTGGAATAAAGTAGTAATGTCTGTCAGATGTTGGAATATGGTAGTTATGTCTGCCAGATGTTGGAATATTGGTAGCAATGTCAGCCTGTTGGAATATGGTAGCAATGTCTGCCAGATGTTGGAATAAGGATAGTAATGTCTGTCAGATGTTGAATAAGGTCGTAATGTCTGTCAGATGTTGAATAAGGTACGGTAGTAATGTCTGTCAGATGTTGGAATATGGTAGTCATGTCTGTCAGATGTTGGTATATGGTAGTAATGTCTGTCAGATGTTGGAGTAACGTAGTAATGTCTGCCAGATGTTGGAGTAGTAATGTCTGTCAGATGTTGGAATATGGTAGTCATGTCTGTCAGATGTTGGTATATGGTAGTAATGTCTGTCAGATGTTGGAGTAACGTAGTAATGTCTGCCAGATGTTGGAGTAGTAATGTCTGTCAGATGTTGGAATATGGTGGTAATAATCTCTGCCAGATGTTGGAATAAGGTAGTAATGTCTGTCAGATGTTGGTATATGGTAGTAATGTCTGTCAGATGTTGGAATAAAGTAGTAATGTCTGTCAGATGTTGGAATAACATAGTAATGTCTGCCAGATTTTGGAAGAGTAATGTCTGTCAGATGTTGGAATAACGTAGTAATGTCTGCCAGATGTTGGAATATGGTAGTAATGTCTGTCAGATGTTGGAATATGGTAGTTATGTCTGCCAGATGTTGGAATATGGTAGCAATGTCAGCCTGTTGGTATATGGTAGCAATGTCTGCCAGATGTTGGAATAAGGAAGGAATGTCTGCCAGGTGTTGGAATATGGATAGTTATGTCTGTCAGATGTTGAATAAGGTCGTAATGTCTGTCAGATGTTGAATAAGGTAGTAATGTCTGTCAGATGTTGGAATATAGTAGTAATGTCTGTCAGATGTTGGAATAACGTAGTAATGTCTGCCAGATGTTGGAATAAAGTAGTAATGTCTGTCAGATGTTGGAATATGGTAGTTATGTCTGCCAGATGTTGGAATATGGTAGCAATGTCAGCCTGTTGGAATATGCAATGTCTGCCAGATGTTGGAATAAGGAAGGAATGTCTGCCAGGTGTTGGAATATGGATAGTAATGTCTGTCAGATGTTGAATAAGGTCGTAATGTTTGTCTGATGTTGAATAAGGTACCGTAATGTCTGTCAGATTTGGGAATAAGGCAGTAATGTCTGTCAGATGTTGGAATAAAGTAGTAATGTCTGTCAGATGTTGGAATAAAGTATTAATGTCTGCCAGATGTTGGAATAAGGTAGTCATGTCTGTCAGATGTTGGAATAGGGTAGTAATGTCTGTCAGATGTTGGAATAAGGAAGGAATATCTGCCAGATGTTGGAATATGGTAGCAATGTCTGTCAGATGTTGGAATAAAGTAGTAATGTCTGTCAGATGTTGGAATAAAGTAGTAATGTCTGTCAGATGTTGGAATATGGTAGTTATGTCTGCCAGATGTTGGAATATTGGTAGCAATGTCAGCCTGTTGGAATATGGTAGCAATGTCTGCCAGATGTTGGAATAAGGAAGGAATGTCTGCCAGGTGTTGGAATATGGATAGTAATGTCTGTCAGATGTTCAATAAGGTCGTAATGTCTGTCAGATGTTGAATAAGGTACGGTAGTAATGTCTGTCAGATGTTGGAATATGGTAGTAATGTCTGTCAGATGTTGGAATAACGTAGTAATGTCTGCCAGATGTTGGAATAAGGCAGTAATGTCTGCCAGGTGTTGGAATATGGTAGTAATGTCTGTCAGATGTTGGAATATGGTGGTAATAATGTCTGCCAGATGTTGGAATAATGGAATATGGTAGTAATGTCTGTCAGATGTTGGAATAAAGTAGTAATGTCTGTCAGATGTTGGAATAAAGTAGTAATGTCTGTCAGATGTTGGAATATGGTAGTTATGTCTGCCAGATGTTGGAATATTGGTAGCAATGTCAGCCTGTTGGAATATGGTAGCAATGTCTGCCAGATGTTGGAATAAGGAAGGAGTGTCTGCCAGGTGTTGGAAAATGGATAGTAATGTCTGTCAGATGTTGAATAAGGTCGTAATGTCTGTCAGATGTTGAATAAGGTACGGTAGTAATGTCTGTCAGATGTTGGAATATGGTACTAATGTCTGTCAGATGTTGGAATAAAGTAGTAATGTCTGTCAGATGTTGGAATAAAGTATTAATGTCTGCCAGATGTTGGAATAAGGTAGTCATGTCTGCCAGGTGTTGGAATATGGATAGTAATGTCTGTCAGATGTTGAATGAGGTCATAATGTCTGTCAGATGTTGAATAAGGAAGGAATGTCTGTCAGATGTTGGAATATGGTAGTAATGTCTGTCAGATGTTGGAATAACGTAGTAATGTCTGCCAGATGTTGGAATAAGGCAGTAATGTCTGTCAGATGTTGGTATATGGTAGTAATGTCTGTCAGATGTTGGAAAAACGTAGTAATGTCTGCCAGATGTTGGAATAAGGCAGTAACGTCTGCCAGGTGTTGGAATATGGATAGTAATGTCTGTCAGATGTTGAATAAGGTCGTAAAGTCTGTCAGATGTTGGAATAACATAGTTATGTCTGCCAGATGTTGGAATATTGGTAGCAATGTCAGCCTGTTGGAATATGGTAGCAATGTCTGCCAGATGTTGGAATAAGGAAGGAGTGTCTGCCAGGTGTTGGAAAATGGATAGTAATGTCTGTCAGATGTTGAATAAGGTCGTAATGTCTGTCAGATGTTGAATAAGGTACGGTAGTAATGTCTGTCAGATGTTGGAATATGGTACTAATGTCTGTCAGATGTTGGAATAAAGTAGTAATGTCTGTCAGATGTTGGAATAAAGTATTAATGTCTGCCAGATGTTGGAATAAGGTAGTCATGTCTGCCAGGTGTTGGAATATGGATAGTAATGTCTGTCAGATGTTGAATGAGGTCATAATGTCTGTCAGATGTTGAATAAGGAAGGAATGTCTGTCAGATGTTGGAATATGGTAGTAATGTCTGTCAGATGTTGGAATAACGTAGTAATGTCTGCCAGATGTTGGAATAAGGCAGTAATGTCTGTCAGATGTTGGTATATGGTAGTAATGTCTGTCAGATGTTGGAAAAACGTAGTAATGTCTGCCAGATGTTGGAATAAGGCAGTAACGTCTGCCAGGTGTTGGAATATGGATAGTAATGTCTGTCAGATGTTGAATAAGGTCGTAAAGTCTGTCAGATGTTGGAATAACATAGTAATGTCTGCCAGATTTTGGAATAGTAATGGCTGTCAGATGTTGGAATAAGGTAGTCATGTCTGTCAGATGTTGGTATATGGTAGTAATGTCTGTCAGATGTTGGAATAACGTAGTAATGTCTGCCAGATGTTGGAATAAGGTAGTAATGTCTGTCAGATGTTGGAATATGGTGGTAATAATCTCTGCCAGATGTTGGAATAAGGTAGTAATGTCTGTCAGATGTTGGTATATGGTAGTAATGTCTGTCAGATGTTGGAATAAAGTAGTAATGTCTGTCAGATGTTGGAATAACATAGTAATGTCTGCCAGATTTTGGAAGAGTAATGTCTGTCAGATGTTGGAATAACATAGTAATGTCTGCCAGATTTTGGAATAGTAAGGTCTGTCAGATGTTGGAATAAGGTAGTCATGTCTGTCAGATGTTGGAATAACGTAGTAATGTCTGCCAGATGTTGGAATAAGGCAGTAATGTCTGTCAGACATTGGAATATGGTAGTAATGTCTGTCAGATGTTGGAATAAAGTAGTAATGTCTGTCAGATGTTGAATAAGGTCGTAATGTCTGTCAGATGTTGGAATAACATAGTAATGTCTGCCAGATTTTGGAATAGCAATGTCTGCCAGATGTTGGAATAAGGAAGGAATGTCTGCCAGGTGTTGGAATATGGATAGTAATGTCTGTCAGATGTTGAATGAGGTCGTAATGTCTGTCAGATGTTGAATAAGGTACGGTAGTAATGTCTGTCAGATGTTGGAATATTAGTAATGTCTGTCAGATGTTGGAATAACGTAGTAATGTCTGCCAGATGTTGGAATAAGGCAGTAATGTCTGTCAGATGTTGGTATATGGTAGTAATGTCTGTCAGATGTTGGAATAACGTAGTAATGTCTGCCAGATGTTGGAATAAGGCAGTAATGTCTGTCAGATGTTGGTATATGGTAGTAATGTCTGTCAGATGTTGGAATAACGTAGTAATGTCTGCCAGATGTTGGAATAAGGCAGTAATGTCTGCCAGGTGTTGGAATATGGATAGTAATGTCTGTCAGATGTTGAATAAGGTCGTAAAGTCTGTCAGATGTTGGAATAACATAGTAATGTCTGCCAGATTTTGGAATAGTAATGTCTGTCAGATGTTGGAATAAGGTAGTCATGTCTGTCAGATGTTGGTATATGGTAGTAATGTCTGTCAGATGTTGAAATAACGTAGTAATGTCTGCCAGATGTTGGAATAAGGCAGTAATGTCTGTCAGATGTTGAATAAGGTCGTAAAGTCTGTCAGATGTTGGAATAAGGTAGTCATGTCTGTCAGATGTTGGAATAACGTAGTAATGTCTGCCAGATGTTGGAATAAGGTAGTAATGTCTGTCAGATGTTGGAATAAGGTAGTAATGTCTGTCAGATGTTGGAATAAGGAAGGAATATCTGCCAGATGTTGGAATAAGGTTGTAATGTCGGTCAGATGTTGGAATATGGTAGTTATGTCTGTCAGATGTTGGAATATGGTGGTAATAATGTCTGCCAGATGTTGGAATATTGGAATATGGTAGTAATGTCTGTCAGATGTTGGAATAAAGTAGTAATGTCTGTCAGATGTTGGAATAAAGTAGTAATGTCTGTCAGATGTTGGAATATGGTAGTTATGTCTGCCAGATGTTGGAATATTGGTAGCAATGTCAGCCTGTTGGAATATGGTAGCAATGTCTGCCAGATGTTGGAATAAGGAAGGAATGTCTGCCAGGTGTTGGAATATGGATAGTAATGTCTGTCAGATGTTGAATAAGGTCGTAATGTCTGTCAGATGTTGAATAAGGTACGGTAGTAATGTCTGTCAGATGTTGGAATATGGTACTAATGTCTGTCAGATGTTGGAATAAAGTAGTAATGTCTGTCAGATGTTGGAATAAAGTATTAATGTCTGCCAGATGTTGGAATAAGGTAGTCATGTCTGCCAGGTGTTGGAATATGGATAGTAATGTCTGTCAGATGTTGAATGAGGTCATAATGTCTGTCAGATGTTGAATAAGGAAGGAATGTCTGTCAGATGTTGGAATATGGTAGTAATGTCTGTCAGATGTTTGAATAACGTAGTAATGGCTGCCAGATGTTGGAATAAGGCAGTAATGTCTGTCAGATGTTGGTATATGGTAGTAATGTCTGTCAGATGTTGGAATAACGTAGTAATGTCTGCCAGATGTTGGAATAAGGCAGTAACGTCTGCCAGGTGTTGGAATATGGATAGTAATGTCTGTCAGATGTTGAATAAGGTCGTAAAGTCTGTCAGATGTTGGAATAACATAGTAATGTCTGCCAGATTTTGGAATAGTAATGTCTGTCAGATGTTGGAATAAGGTAGTCATGTCTGTCAGATGTTGGTATATGGTAGTAATGTCTGTCAGATGTTGGAGTAACGTAGTAATGTCTGCCAGATGTTGGAGTAGTAATGTCTGTCAGATGTTGGAATATGGTGGTAATAATCTCTGCCAGATGTTGGAATAAGGTAGTAATGTCTGTCAGATGTTGGTATATGGTAGTAATGTCTGTCAGATGTTGGAATAAAGTAGTAATGTCTGTCAGATGTTGGAATAACATAGTAATGTCTGCCAGATTTTGGAAGAGTAATGTCTGTCAGATGTTGGAATAACGTAGTAATGTCTGCCAGATGTTGGAATATGGTAGTAATGTCTGTCAGATGTTGGAATATGGTAGTTATGTCTGCCAGATGTTGGAATATGGTAGCAATGTCAGCCTGTTGGAATATGGTAGCAATGTCTGCCAGATGTTGGAATAAGGAAGGAATGTCTGCCAGGTGTTGGAATATGGATAGTTATGTCTGTCAGATGTTGAATAAGGTCGTAATGTCTGTCAGATGTTGAATAAGGTAGTAATGTCTGTCAGATGTTGGAATATAGTAGTAATGTCTGTCAGATGTTGGAATAACGTAGTAATGTCTGCCAGATGTTGGAATAAAGTAGTAATGTCTGTCAGATGTTGGAATATGGTAGTTATGTCTGCCAGATGTTGGAATATGGTAGCAATATCAGCCTGTTGGAATATGCAATGTCTGCCAGATGTTGGAATAAGGAAGGAATGTCTGCCAGGTGTTGGAATATGGATAGTAATGTCTGTCAGATGTTGAATAAGGTCGTAATGTTTGTCTGATGTTGAATAAGGTACCGTAATGTCTGTCAGATTTGGGAATAAGGCAGTAATGTCTGTCAGATGTTGGAATAAGGTAGTCATGTCTGTCAGATGTTGGAATAATGTAGTAATGTCTGCCAGATGTTTGAATAAGGCAGTAATGTCTGCCAGATGTTGGAATAAGGAAGGAATATCTGCCAGATGTTGGAAAATGGTAGTAATGTCTGTCAGATGTTGGAATATGATAGTAATGTCTGCCAGATGTTGGAATAAGGTAGTCATGTCTGTCAGATGTTAGAATATGGTAGTTATGTCTGCCAGATGTTGGAATATGGTATTAATGTCTGTCAGATGTTGGAATAAAGTAGTAATGTCTGTCAGATGTTGGAATAAAGTATTAATGTCTGCCAGATGTTGGAATAAGGTAGTCATGTCTGTCAGATGTTGGTATACGGTAGTAATGTCTGTCAGATGTTGGAATAACGTAGTAATGTCTGCCAGAATGTTGGAATAAGGTAGTAATGTCTGTCAGATGTTGGAATAAGGTAGGTAGTAATGTCTGTCAGATGTTGGAATAAGGAAGGAATATCTGCCAGATGTGGGAATATGGTAGTAATGTCTGTCAGATGTTGGAATATGGTAGTAATGTCTGTCAGATGTTGGAATATGGTACTTATGTCTGCCAGATGTTGGAATATTGGTAGCAATGTCAGCCTGTTGGAATATGGTAGCAATGTCTGCCAGATGTTGGAATAAGGAAGGAATGTCTGCCAGGTGTTGGAATATGGATAGTAATGTCTGTCAGATGTTGAATAAGGTCGTAATGTCTGTCAGATGTTGAATAAGGTACGGTAGTAATGTCTGTCAGATGTTGGAATATGGTAGTAATGTCTGTCAGATGTTGGAATAACCTAGTAATGTCTGCCAGATGTTGGAATAAGGCAGTAATGTCTGCCAGGTGTTGGAATATGGATAGGAATGTCTGTCAGATGTTCAATAACGTCGTAAAGTCTGTCAGATGTTGGAATAACATAGTAATGTCTGCCAGATTATGGAATAGTAAGGTCTGTCAGATGTTGGAATAAGGTAGTCATGTCTGTCAGATGTTGGTATATGGTAGTAATGTCTGTCAGATGTTGGAATAACGTAGTAATGTCTGCCAGATGTTGGAATAAGGCAGTATTGTCTGTCAGACGTTGGAATATGGTAATGTCTGTCAGATGTTGGAATAAAGTAGTAATGTCTGTCAGATGTTGAATAAGGTCGTAATGTCTGTCAGATGTTGGAATAACATAGTAATGTCTGCCAGATTTTGGAATAGCAATGTCTGCCATATGTTGGAATAAGGAAGGAATGTCTGCCAGGTGTTGGAATATGGATAGTAATGTCTGTCAGATGTTGAATGAGGTCATAATGTCTGTCAGATGTTGAATAAGGAAGGAATGTCTGTCAGATGTTGGAATATGGTAGTAATGTCTGTCAGATGTTGGAATAACGTAGTAATGTCTGCCAGATGTTGGAATAAGGCAGTAATGTCTGTCAGATGTTGGTATATGGTAGTAATGTCTGTCAGATGTTGGAATAACGTAGTAATGTCTGCCAGATGTTGGAATAAGGCAGTAACGTCTGCCAGGTGTTGGAATATGGATAGTAATGTCTGTCAGATGTTGAATAAGGTCGTAAAGTCTGTCAGATATTGGAATAACATAGTAATGTCTGCCAGATTTTGGAATAGTAATGTCTGTCAGATGTTGGAATAAGGTAGTCATGTCTGTCAGATGTTGGTATTTGGTAGTAATGTCTGTCAGATGTTGGAATAACGTAGTAATGTCTGCCAGATGTTGGAATAAGGCAGTAATGTCTGTCAGATGTTGAATAAGGTCGTAAAGTCTGTCAGATGTTGGAATAACATAGTAATGTCTGCCAGATTTTGGAATAGTAAGGTCTGTCAGATGTTGGAATAAGGTAGTCATGTCTGTCAGATGTTGGAATAACGTAGTAATGTCTGCCAGATGTTGGAATAAGGTAGTAATGTCTGTCAGATGTTGGAATAAGGTAGTAATGTCTGTCATATGTTGGAATAAGGAAGGAATATCTGCCAGATGTTGGAATATGGTAGTAATGTCTGTCAGATGTTGGAATATGGTAGTAATGTCTGTCAGATGTTGGAATATGGTAGTAATGTCTGTCAGATGTTGGAATAAAGTAGTAGTGTCTGTCAGATGTTGGAATAAAGTAGTAATGTCTGTCAGATGTTGGAATATGGTAGTTATGTCTGCCAGATGTTGGAATATTGGTAGCAATGTCAGCCTGTTGGAATATGGTAGCAATGTCTGCCAGATGTTGGAATAAGGAAGGAATACCTGCCAGGTGTTGGAATATGGATTGTAATGTCTGTCAGATGTTGAATAAGGTCGTACTGTCTGTCAGATGTTGAATAAGGTACCGTAATGTCTGTCAGATGTTGGAATATGGTAGTAATGTCTGTCAGATGTTGGAATAACGTAGTAATGTCTGCCAGATGTTGCAATAAGGCAGTAATGTCTGCCAGGTGTTGGAATATGGATAGTAATGTCTGTCAGATGTTGAATAAGGTCGTAATGTCTGTCAGATGTTGGAATAACATAGTAATGTATGCCAGATTTTGGAAGAGTAATGTCTGTCAGATGTTGGAATAACGTAGTAATGTCTGCCAGATGTTGGAATGTGGTAGTAATGTCTGTCAGATGTTGGAATATGGTAGTTATGTCTGTCAGATGTTGGAATATGGTAGCAATGTCAGCCTGTTGGAATATGGTAGCAATGTCTGCCAGATGTTGGAATAAGGAAGGAATGTCTGCCAGGTGTTGGAATATGGATAGTTATGTCTGTCAGATGTTGAATAAGGTCGTAATGTCTGTCAGATGTTGAATAAGGTAGTAATGTCTGTCAGATGTTGGAATATAGTAATAATGTCTGTCAGATGTTGGAATATGGTAGTAATGTCTGTCAGATGTTGGAATAAAGTAGTAATGTCTATCAGATGTTGGAATAAAGTAGTAATGTCTGTCAGATGTTGGAGTATGGTAGTTATGTCTGCCAGATGTTGGAATATTGGTAGCAATGTCAGCCTGTTGGAATATGGTAGCAATGTCTGCCAGATGTTGGAATAAGGAAGGAATGTCTGCCAGGTGTTGGAATATGGATAGTAATGTCTGTCAGATGTTGAATAAGGTCGTAATGTCTGTCAGATGTTGAATAAGGTACGGTAGTAATGTCTGTCAGATGTTGGAATATGGTAGTAATGTCTGTCAGATGTTGGAATAACGTAGTAATGTCTGCCAGATGTTGGAATAAGGCAGTAATGTCTGCCAGGTGTTGGAATATGGATAGTAATGTCTGTCAGATGTTGAATAAGGTCGTAAAGTCTGTCAGATGTTGGAATAACATAGTAATGTCTGCCAGATTTTGGAATAGTAAGGTCTGTCAGATGTTGGAATAAGTAGTCATGTCTGTCAGATGTTGGAATAACGTAGTAATGTCTGCCAGATGTTGGAATAAGGCAGTAATGTCTGTCAGACGTTGGAATATGGTAGTAATGTCTGTCAGATGTTGGAATAAAGTAGTAATGTCTGTCAGATGTTGAATAAGTCTGTCAGATGTTGGAATAACATTGTAATGTCTGCCAGATTTTGGAATAGCTATGTCTGCCAGATGTTGGAATAAGGAAGGAATGTCTGCCAGGTGTTGGAATATGGATAGTAATGTCTGTCAGATGTTGAATGAGGTCGTAATGTCTGTCAGCTGTTGAATAAGGTACGGTAGTAATGTCTGTCAGATGTTGGAATATTAGTAATGACTGTCAGATGTTGGAATAACGTAGTAATGTCTGCCAGATGTTGGAATAAGGCAGTAATGTCTGTCAGATGTTGGTATATGGTAGTAATGTCTGTCAGATGTTGGAATAACGTAGTAATGTCTGCCAGATGTTGGAATAAGGCAGTAATGTCTGCCAGGTGTTGGAATATGGATAGTAATGTCTGTCAGATGTTGAATAAGGTCGTAATGTCTGTCAGATGTTGGAATATAGTAATGTCAGTCAGATGTAGGAATATTAATAGTAATGTCTGCCAGATGTTGGAATATGGTAGTAATGTCTGTCAGATGTTGAATGAGGTAGTAATGTCTGTCAGACGTTGGAATATAGTAGTAATGTCTGTCAGATGTTGGAATAAGGTAGTAATGTCTGTCAGATTTGGGAATAAGGCAGTAATGTCTGTCAGATGTTGGAGTAAGGTAGTCATGTCTGTCAGATGTTGGTATATGGTAGTAATGTCTGTCAGATGTTAGAATAACGTAGTAATGTCTGCCAGATGTTGGAATAAGGTAGTAGTGTCTGTCAGATGTTGGAATATGGTGGTAATAATCTCTGCCAGATGTTGGAATAAGGTAGTAATGTCTGTCAGATGTTGGTATATGGTAGTAATGTCTGTCAGATGTTGGAATAAAGTAGTAATGTCTGTCAGATGTTGGAATAACATAGTAATGTCTAACAGATTTTGGAAGAGTAATGTCTGTCAGATGTTGGAATAACGTAGTAATGTCTGCCAGATGTTGGAATATGGTAGTAATGTCTGTCAGATGTTGGAATATGGTAGTTATGTCTGCCAGATGTTGGAATATGGTAGCAATGTCAGCCTGTTGGAATATGGTAGCAATGTCTGCCAGATGTTGGAATAAGGAAGGAATGTCTGCCAGGTGTTGGAATATGGATAGTTATGTCTGTCAGATGTTGAATAAGGTCGTAATGTCTATCAGATGTTGAATAAGGTAGTAATGTCTGTCAGATGTTGGAATATAGTAGTAATGTCTGTCAGATGTTGGAATAACGTAGTAATGTCTGCCAGATGTTGGAATAAAGTAGTAATGTCTGTCAGATGTTGGAATATGGTAGTTATGTCTGCCAGATGTTGGAATATGGTAGCAATGTCAGCCTGTTGGAATATGCAATGTCTGCCAGATGTTGGAATAAGGAAGGAATGTCTGCCAGGTGTTGGAATATGGATAGTAATGTCTGTCAGATGTTGAATAAGGTCGTAATGTTTGTCTGATGTTGAATAAGGTATTGTCTGTCAGATTTGGGAATAAGGCAGTAATGTCTGTCAGATGTTGGAATAAGGTAGTCATGTCTGTCAGATGTTGGAATAACGTAGTAATGTCTGCCAGATGTTGGAATAAGGCAGTAATGTCTGCCAGATGTTGGAATAAGGAAGGAATATCTGCCAGATGTTGGAATATGGTAGTAATGTCTGTCAGATGTTGGAATATGATAGTAATGTCTGCCAGATGTTGGAATAAGGTAGTCATGTCTGTCAGATGTTGGAATATGGTAGTTATGTCTGCCAGATGTTGGAATATGGATAGTTACGTCTGTCAGATGTTGAATAAGGTCGTAATGTCTGTCAGATGTTGAATAAGGTACGGTAGTAATGTCTGTCAGATGTTGGAATATGGTAGTAATGTCTGTCAGATGTTGGAATAAAGTAGTCATGTCTGTCAGATGTTGGGATAAAGTAGTAGTGTCTGTCAGATGTTGGAATAAGGAAGGAATATCTGCCAGATGTTGGAATATGGTATTAATGTCTGTCAGATGTTGGAATATGGTAGTAATGTCTGTCAGATGTTGGAATAAAGTAGTAATGTCTGTCAGATGTTGGAATAAAGTAGTAATGTCTGTCAGATGTTGGAATATGGTAGTTATGTCTGCCAGATGTTGGAATATTGGTAGCAATGTCAGCCTGTTGGAATATGGTAGCAATGTCTGCCAGATGTTGGAATAAGGAAGGAATGTCTGCCAGGTGTTGGAATATGGATAGTAATGTCTGTCAGATGTTGAATAAGGTCGTAATGTCTGTCAGATGTTGAATAAGGTACGGTAGTAATGTCTGTCAGATGTTGGAATATGGTAGTAATGTCTGTCAGATGTTGGAATAACGTAGTAATGTCTGCCAGATGTTGGAATAAGGCAGTAATGTCTGCCAGGTGTTGGAATATGGATAGTAATGTCTGTCAGATGTTGAAAAAGGTCGTAAAGTCTGTCAGATGTTGGAATAACATAGTAATGTCTGCCAGATTTTGGAATAGTAAGGTCTGTCAGATGTTGGAATAAGGTAGTCATGTCTGTCAGATGTTGGAATAACGTAGTAATGTCTGCCAGATGTTGGAATAAGGCAGTAATGTCTGTCAGACGTTGGAATATGGTAGTAATGTCTGTCAGATGTTGGAATAAAGTAGTAATGTCTGTCAGATGTTGAATAAGGTCGTAATGTCTGTCAGATGTTGGAATAACATAGTAATGTCTGCCAGATTTTGGAATAGCAATGTCTGCCAGATGTTGGAATAAGGAAGGAATGTCTGCCAGGTGTTGGAATATGGATAGTAATGTCTGTCAGATGTTGAATGAGGTCGTAATGTCTGTCAGATGTTGAATAAGGTACGGTAGTAATGTCTGTCAGATGTTGGAATATTAGTAATGTCTGTCAGATGTTGGAATAACGTAGTAATGTCTGCCAGATGTTGGAATAAGGCAGTAATGTCTGTCAGATGTTGGTATATGGTAGTAATGTCTGTCAGATGTTGGAATAACGTAGTAATGTCTGCCAGATGTTGGAATAAGGCAGTAATGTCTGCCAGGTGTTGGAATATGGATAGTAGTGTCTGTCAGATGTTGAATAAGGTCGTAAAGTCTGTCAGATGTTGGAATAACATAGTAATGTCTGCCAGATTTTGGAATAGTAATGTCTGTCAGATGCTGGAATAAGGTAGTCATGTCTGTCAGATGTTGGTATATGGTAGTAATGTCTGTCAGATGTTGGAATAACGTAGTAATGTCTGCCAGATGTTGGAATAAGGCAGTAATGTCTGTCAGATGTTGAATAAGGTCGTAAAGTCTGTCAGATGTTGGAATAGTAAGGTCTGTCAGATGTTGGAATAAGGTAGTAATGTCTGTCAGATGTTGGAATAAGGTAGTAATGTCTGTCAGATGTTGGAATAAGGAAGGAATATCTGCCAGATGTTGGAATATGGTAGTAATGTCTGTCAGATGTTGGAATATGGTAGTAATGTATGTCAGATGTTGGAATAAGGCAGTAATGTCTGTCAGATGTTGGAATATGGTGGTAATAATGTCTGCCAGATGTTGGAATAAGGTAGTAATGTCTGTCAGATGTTAGTATATGGTAGTAATGTCTGTCAGATGTTGGAATAAAATAGTAATGTCTGCCAGATGTTGGAATAAGGTAGTAATGTCTGTCAGATGTTGGAATATGGTAGTAATGTCTGTCAGATGTTGGAATAACGTAGTAATGTCTGCCAGATGTTGGAATAAGGTAGTAATGTCTGTCAGATGTTGGAATATGGTAGTAATGTCTGTCAGATGTTGGAATATGGTGGTAATAATGTCTGCCAGATGTTGGAATAAGGTAGTAATGTCTGTCAGATGTTGGTATATGGTAGTAATGTCTGTCAGATGTTGGAATAAAATAGTAATGTCTGTCAGATGTTGGAATAAAGTAGTAATGTCTGTCAGATGTTGGAATATGGTAGTTATGTCTGCCAGATGTTGGAATATGGTAGCAATGTCAGCCTGTTGGAATATGGTAGCAATGTCTGCCAGATGTTGGAATAAGGAAGGAATATCTGCCAGGTGTTGGAATATGGATAGTAATGTCTGTCAGATGTTGAATAAGGTCGTACTGTCTGTCAGATGTTGAATAAGGTACCGTAATGTCTGTCAGATGTTGGAATATGGTAGTAATGTCTGTCAGATGTTGGAATAACGTAGTAATGTCTGCCAGATGTTGGAATAAGGCAGTAATGTCTGCCAGGTGTTGGAATATGGATAGTAATGTCTGTCAGATGTTGAATAAGGTCGTAATGTCTGTCAGATGTTGGAATAACATTGTAATGTCTGCCAGATTTTGGAAGAGTAATGTCTGTCAGATGTTGGAATAACGTAGTAATGTCTGCCAGATGTGGGAATATAATGTCTGTCAGATGTTGGAATATGGTAGTTATGTCTGCCAGATGTTGGAATATGGTAGCAATGTCAGCCTGTTGGAATATGGTAGCAATGTCTGCCAGATGTTGGAATAAGGAAGGAATGTCTGCCAGGTGTTGGAATATGGATAGTTATGTCTGTCAGATGTTGAATAAGGTCGTAATGTCTGTCAGATGTTGAATAAGGTAGTAATGTCTGTCAGATGTTGGAATATAGTAGTAATGTCTGTCAGATGTTGGAATATGGTAGTAATGTCTGTCAGATGTTGGAATAAAGTAGTAATGTCTGTCAGATGTTGGAATAAAGTAGTAATGTCTGTCAGATGTTGGAATATGGTAGTTATGTCTGCCAGATGTTGGAATATTGGTAGCAATGTCAGCCTGTTGGAATATGGTAGCAATGTCTGCCAGATGTTGGAATAAGGAAGGAATGTCTGCCAGGTGTTGGAATATGGATAGTAATGCCTGTCAGATGTTGAATAAGGTCGTAATGTCTGTCAGATGTTGAATAAGGTACGGTAGTAATGTCTGTCAGATGTTGGAATATGGTAGAAATGTCTGTCAGATGTTGGAATAAAGTGTTAATGTCTGTCAGATGTTGGAATAAAGTATTAATGTCTGTCAGATGTTGGAATAAGGTAGTAATGTCTGTCAGATGTTGGAATAAGGAAGGAATATCTGCCAGATGTTGGAATATGGTAGTAATGTCTGTCAGATGTTGGAATATGGTAGTAATGTCTGTCAGATGTTGGAATAAAGTAGTAATGTCTGTCAGATGTTGGAATAAAGTAGTAATGTCTGTCAGATGTTGGAATATGGTAGTTATGTCTGCCAGATGTTGGAATATTGGTAGCAATGTCAGCCTGTTGGAATATGGTAGCAATGTCTGCCAGATGTTGGAATAAGGAAGGAATGTCTGCCAGGTGTTGGAATATGGATAGTAATGTCTGTCAGATGTTGAATAAGGTCGTAATGTCTGTCAGATGTTGAATAAGGTACGGTAGTAATGTCTGTCAGATGTTGGAATATGGTAGTAATGTCTGTCAGATGTTGGAATAACGTAGTAATGTCTGCCAGATGTTGGAATAAGGCAGTAATGTCTGCCAGGTGTTGGAATATGGATAGTAATGTCTGTCAGATGTTGAATAAGGTCGTAAAGTCTGTCAGATGTTGGAATAACATAGTAATGTCTGCCAGATTTTGGAATAGTAAGGTCTGTCAGATGTTGGAATAAGGTAGTCATGTCTGTCAGATGTTGGAATAACGTAGTAATGTCTGCCAGATGCTGGAATAAGGCAGTAATGTCTGTCAGACGTTGAATAAGGTAGTAATGTCTGTCAGATGTTGGAATATAGTAGTAATGTCTGTCAGATGTTGGAATATGGTAGTAATGTCTGTCAGATGTTGGAATAAAGTAGTAATGTCTGTCAGATGTTGGATTAAAGTAGTAATGTCTGTCAGATGTTGAATAAGGTCGTAATGTCTGTCAGATGTTGGAATAACATAGTAATGTCTGCCAGATTTTGGAATAGCAGTGTCTGCCAGATGTTGGAATAAGGAAGGAATGTGTGCCAGGTGTTGGAATATGGATAGTAATGTCTGTCAGATGTTGAATGAGGTCGTAATGTCTGTCAGATGTTGAATAAGGTACGGTAGTAATGTCTGTCAGATGTTGGAATATTAGTAATGTCTGTCAGATGTTGGAATAACGTAGTAATGTCTGCCAGATGTTGGAATAAGGCAGTAATGTCTGTCAGATGTTGGTATATGGTAGTAATGTCTGTCAGATGTTGGAATAACGTAGTAATGTCTGCCAGATGTTGGAATAAGGCAGTAATGTCTGCCAGGTGTTGGAATATGGATAGTAATGTCTGTCAGATGTTGAATAAGGTCGTAATGTCTGTCAGATGTTGGAATATAGTAATGTCAGTCAGATGTAGGAATATTAATAGTAATGTCTGCCAGATGTTGGAATATGGTAGTAATGTCTGTCAGATGTTGAATGAGGTAGTAATGTCTGTCAGATGTTGGAATATAGTAGTAATGTCAGTCAGATGTTGGAATAAGGTAGTAATGTCTGTCAGATTTGGGAATAAGGCAGTAATGTCTGTCAGATGTTGGAGTAAGGTAGTCATGTCTGTCAGATGTTGGTATATGGTAGTAATGTCTGTCAGATGTTGGAATAACATAGTAATGTCTGCCAGATGTTGGAATAAGGTAGTAATGTCTCTCAGATGTTGGAATATGGTGGTAATAATCTCTGCCAGATGTTGGAATAAGGTAGTAATGTCTGTCAGATGTTGGTATATGGTTGTAATGTCTGTCAGATGTTGGAGTAAGGTAGTCATGTCTGTCAGATGTTGGAATAACGTAGTAATGTCTGCCAGATGTTGGAATAAGGTAGTAATGTCAGCAATGTTGGAATATGGTAGTAATGTCTGTCAGATGTTGGAATATGGTAGTAATAATGTCTGCCAGATGTTGGAATAAGGTAGTAATGTCTGTCAGATGTTGGTATATGGTAAGTAATGTCTGTCAGATGTTGGAATAAAATAGTAATGTCTGTCAGATGTTGGAATAAAGTAGTAATGTCTGTCAGATGTTGGAATATGGTAGTTATGTCTGCCAGATGTTGGAATATGGTAAGCAATGTCAGCCTGTTGAGTATGGTAGCAATGTCTGCCAGATGTTGGAATAAGGAAGGAATGTCTGCCAGGTGTTGGAATATGGATAGTAATGTCTGTCAGATGTTGAATAAGGTCGTACTGTCTGTCAGATGTTGAATAAGGTACCGTAATGTCTGTCAGATGTTGGAATATGGTAGTAATGTCTGTCAGATGTTGGAATAACGTAGTAATGTCTGCCAGATGTTGGAATAAGGCAGTAATGTCTGCCAGGTGTTGGAATATGGATAGTGATGTCTGTCAGATGTTGAATAAGGTCGTAATGTCTGTCAGATGTTAGAATAACATAGTAATGTCTGCCAGATTTTGGAAGAGTAATGTCTGTCAGATGTTGGAATAACGTAGTAATGTCTGCCAGATGTTGGAATATGGTTGTAATGTCTGTCAGATGTTGGAATATGTTAGTTAGTTCTGCCAGATGTTGGAATATGGTAGCAATGTCAGCCTGTTGGAATATGGTAGCAATGTCTGCCAGATGTTGGAATAAGGAAGGAATGTCTGCCAGGTGTTGGAAAAAGGTAGTAATGTCTGTCAGATGTTGGAATATGGTGGTAATAATCTCTGCCAGATGTTGGAATAAGGTAGTAATGTCTGTCAGATGTTGATATATGGTAATAATGTCTGTCAGATGTTGGAATAAGTAGTAATGTCTGTCAGATGTTGGAATAACATAGTAATGTCTGCCAGATTTTGGAAGAGTAATGTCTGTCAGATGTTGGAATAACGTAGTAATGTCTGCCATATGTTGGAATAAGGAAGGAATGTCTGCCAGGTGTTGGAATATGGATAGTAATGTCTGTCAGATGTTGAATGAGGTCGTAATGTCTGTCAGATGTTGAATAAGGTACGGTAGTAATGTCTGTCAGATGTTGGAATATTAGTAATGTCTGTCAGATGTTAGAATAACGTAGTAATGTCTGCCAGATGTTGGAATAAGGCAGTAATGTCTGTCAGATGTTGGTATATGGTAGTAATGTCTGTCAGATGTTGGAATAACGTAGTAATGTCTGCCAGATGTTGGAATAAGGCAGTAATGTCTGCCAGGTGTTGGAATATGGATAGTAATGTCTGTCAGATGTTGAATAAGGTCGTAAAGTCTGTCAGATGTTGGAATAACATAGTAATGTCTGCCAGAATTTGGAATAGTAATGTCTGTCAGATGTTGGAATAAGGTAGTCATGTCTGTCAGATGTTGGTATATGGTAGTAATGTCTGTCAGATGTTGGAATAACGTAGTAATGTCTGCCAGATGTTGGAATAAGGCAGTAATGTCTGTCAGATGTTGAATAAGGTCGTAAAGTCTGTCAGATGTTGGAATAGTAAGGTCTGTCAGATGTTGGAATAAGGTAGTAATGTCTGTCAGATGTTGGAATAAGGAAGGAATATCTGCCAGATGTTGGAATATGGTAGTAATGTCTGTCAGATGTTGGAATATGGTAGTAATGTCTGTCAGATGTTGGAATAAGGCAGTAATGTCAGTCAGATGTTGGAATATGGTGGTAATAATGTCTGCCTGATGTTGGAATAAGGTAGTAATGTCTGTCAGATGTTGGTATATGGTAGTAATGTCTGTCAGATGTTGGAATAAAATAGTAATGTCTGCCAGATGTTGGAATAAGGTAGTAATGTCTGTCAGATGTTGGAATATGGTAGTAATGTCTGTCAGATGTTGGAATAACGTAGTAATGTCTGCCAGATGTTGGAATAAGGTAGTAATGTCTGTCAGATGTTGGAATATGGTAGTAATGTCTGTCAGATGTTGGAATATGGTGGTAATAATGTCTGCCAGATGTTGGAATAAGGTAGTAATGTCTGTCAGATGTTGGTATATGGTAGTAATGTCTGTCAGATGTTGGAATAAAATAGAAATGTCTGTCAGATGTTGGAATAAAGTAGTAATGTCTGTCAGATGTTGAAAAATGGTAGTTATGTCTGCCAGATGTTGGAATATGGTAGCAATGTCAGCCTGTTGGAATATGGTAGCAATGTCTGCCAGATGTTGGAATAAGGAAGGAATGTCTGCCAGGTGTTGGAATATGGATAGTAATGTCTGTCAGATGTTGAATAAGGTCGTACTGTCTGTCAGATGTTGAAAAAGGTACCGTAATGTCTGTCAGATTTTGGAATATGGTAGTAATGTCTGTCAGATGTTGGAATAACGTAGTAATGTCTGCCAGATGTTGGAATAAGGCAGTAATGTCTGCCAGGTGTTGGAATATGGATAGTAATGTCTGTCAGATGTTGAATAAGGTCGTCATGTCTGTCAGATGTTGGAATAACATAGTAATGTCTGCCAGATTTTGAAAGAGTAATGTCTGTCAGATGTTGGAATAACGTAGTAATGTCTGCCAGATGTTGGAATATGGTTGTAATGTCTGTCAGATGTTGGAATATGGTAGTTATGTCTGCCAGATGTTGGAATATTGGTGGCAATGTCAGCCTGTTGGAATATGGTAGCAATGTCTGCCAGATGTTGGAATAAGGAAGGAATGTCTGCCAGGTGTTGGAATATGGATAGTTATGTCTGTCAGATGTTGAATAAGGTCGTAATGTCTGTCAGATGTTGAGTAAGGTAGTAATGTCTGTCAGATGTTGGAATATAGTAGTAATGTCTGTCAGATGTTGGAATATGGTAGTAATGTCTGTCAGATGTTGGAATAAAGTAGTAATGTCTGTCAGATGTTGGAATAAAGTAGTAATGTCTGTCAGATGTTGGAATATGGTAGTTATGTCTGCCAGATATTGGAATATTGGTAGCAATGTCAGCCTGTTGGAATATGGTAGCAATGTCTGCCAGATGTTGGAATAAGGAAGGAATGTCTGCCAGGTGTTGGAATATGGATAGTAATGTCTGTCAGATGTTGAATAAGGTCGTAATGTCTGTCAGATGTTGAATAAGGTACGGTAGTAATGTCTGTCAGATGTTGGAATATGGCAGTAATGTCTGTCAGATGTTGGAATAAAGTATTAATGTCTGTCAGATGTTGGAATAAAGTATTAATGTCTGTCAGATGTTGGAATAAGGTAGTAATGTCTGTCAGATGTTGGAATAAGGAAGGAATATCTGCCAGATGTTGGAATATGGTAGTAATGTCTGTCAGATGTTGGAATATGGTAGTAATGTCTGTCAGATGTTGGAATAAAGTAGTAATGTCTATCAGATGTTGGAATAAAGTAGTAATGTCTGTCAGATGTTGGAATATGGTAATTATGTCTGCCAGATGTTGGAATATTGGTAGCAATGTCAGCCTGTTGGAATATGGTAGCAATGTCTGCCAGATGTTGGAATAAGGAAGGAATGTCTGTCAGGTGATGGAATATGGATAGTAATGTCTGTCAGATGTTGAATAAGGTCGTAATGTCTGTCAGATGTTGAATAAGGTACGGTAGTAATGTCTGTCAGATGTTGGAATATGGTAGTAATGTCTGTCAGATGTTGGAATAACGTAGTAATGTCTGCCAGATGTTGGAATAAGGCAGTAATGTCTGCCAGGTGTTGGAATATGGATAGTAATGTCTGTCAGATGATGAATAAGGTCGTAAAGTCTGTCAGATGTTGGAATAACATAGTAATGTCTGCCAGATTTTGGAATAGTAAGGTCTGTCAGATGTTGGAATAAGGTAGTCATGTCTGTCAGATGTTGGAATAACGTAGTAATGTCTGCCAGATGTTGGAATAAGGCAGTAATGTCTGTCAGACGTTGGAATATGGTAGTAATGTCTGTCAGATGTTGGAATAAAGTAGTAATGTCTGTCAGATGTTGAATAAGGTCGTAATGTCTGTCAGATGTTGGAATAACATAGTAATGTCTGCCAGATTTTGGAATAGCAATGTCTGCCAGATGTTGGAATAAGGAAGGAATGTGTGCCAGGTGTTGGAATATGGATAGTAATGTCTGTCAGATGTTGAATGAGGTCGTAATGTCTGTCAGATGTTGAATTAGGTACGGTAGTAATGTCTGTCAGATGTTGGAATATTAGTAATGTCTGTCAGATGTTGGAATAACGTAGTAATGTCTGCCAGATGTTGGAATAAGGCAGGAATGTCTGTCAGATGTTGGTATTTGGTAGTAATGTCTGTCAGATGTTGGAATAACGTAGTAATGTCTGCCAGATGTTGGAATAAAGTAGTAATGTCTGTCAGATGTTGGAATATGGTAGTTATGTCTGCCAGATGTTGGAATATTGGTAGCAATGTCAGCCTGTTGGAATATGGTAGCAATGTCTGCCAGATGTTGGAATATGGATAGTAATGTCTGTCAGATGTTGAATAAGGTCGTAATGTCTGTCAGATGTTGAATAAGGTACGGTAGTAATGTCTGTCAGATGTTGGAATATGGTAGTAATGTCTGTCAGATGTTGAATAAGGTCGTAATGTCTGTCAGATGTTGAATAAGGTACGGTAGTAATGTCTGTCAGATGTTGGAATATGGATAGTAATGTCTGTCAGATGTTGAATAAGGTCGTAATGTCTGTCAGATGTTGGAATATAGTAATGTCAGTCAGATGTAGGAATATTAATAGTAATGTCTGCCAGATGTTGGAATATGGTAGTAATGTCTGTCAGATGTTGAATGAGGTAGTAATGTCTGTAAGATGTTGGAATATAGTAGTAATGTCTGTCAGATGTAGGAATAAGGTAGTAATGTCTGTCAGATTTGGGAATAAGGCAGTAATGTCTGTCAGATGTTGGAGTAAGGTAGTCATGTCTGTCAGATGTTGGTATATGGTAGTAATGTCTGTCAGATGTTGGAATAACATAGTAATGTCTGCCAGATGTTGGAATAAGGTAGTAATGTCTGTCAGATGTTGGAATATGGTGGTAATAATCTCTGCCAGATGTTGGAATAAGGTAGTAATGTCTGTCAGATGTTGGTATATGGTAGTAATGTCTGTCAGATGTTGGAGTAAGGTAGTCATGTCTGTCAGATGTTGGAATAACGTAGTAATGTCTGCCAGATGTTGGAATAAGGTAGTAATGTCTGTCAGATGTTGGAATATGGTAGTTATGTCTGCCAGATGTTGGAATATGGTAGCAATGTCAGCCTGTTGGAATATGGTAGCAATGTCTGCCAGATGTTGGAATAAGGAAGGAATGTCTGCCAGGTGTTGGAATATGGATAGTTATGTCTGTCAGATGTTGAATAAGGTCGTAATGTCTGTCAGATGTTGAATAAGGTAGTAATGTCTGTCAGATGTTGGAATATAGTAGTAATGTCTGTCAGATGTTGGAATATGGTAGTAATGTCTGTCAGATGTTGGAATAAAGTAGTAATGTCTGTCAGATGTTGGAATAAAGTAGTAATGTCTGTCAGATGTTGGAATATGGTAGTTATGTCTGCCAGATGTTGGAATATTGGTAGCAATGTCAGCCTGTTGGAATATGGTAGCAATGTCTGCCAGATGTTGGAATAAGGATAGTAATGTCTGTCAGATGTTGAATAAGGTCGTAATGTCTGTCAGATGTTGAATAAGGTACGGTAGTAATGTCTGTCAGATGTTGGAATATGGTAGTAATGTCTGTCAGATGTTGAATAAGGTCGTAATGTCTGTCAGATGTTGAATAAGGTACGGTAGTAATGTCTGTCAGATGTTGGAATATGGTAGTAATGTCTGTCAGATGTTGGAATAACGTAGAAATGTCTGCCAGATGTTGGAATAAGGCAGTAATGTCTGCCAGGTGTTGGAATATGGATAGTAATGTCTGTCAGATGTTGAATAAGGTCGTAAAGTCTGTCAGATGTTGGAATAACATAGTAGTGTCTGCCAGATTTTGGAATAGTAAGGTCTGTCAGATGTTGGAATAAGGTAGTCATGTCTGTCAGATGTTGGAATAACGTAGTAATATCTGCCAGATGTTGGAATAAGGCAGTAATGTCTGCCAGGTGTTGGAATATGGATAGTAATGTCTGTCAGATGTTGAATAAGGTCGTAAAGTCTGTCAGATGTTGGAATAACATAGTAATGTCTGCCAGATTTTGGAATAGTAATGTCTGTCAGATCTTGGAATAAGGTAGTCATGTCTGTTAGATGTTGGTATATGGTAGTAATGTCTGTCAGATGTTGGAATAACGTAGTAATGTCTGCCAGATGTTGGAATAAGGCAGTAATGTCTGTCAGATGTTGAATAAGGTCGTACAGTCTGTCAGATGTTGGAATAACATAGTAATGTCTGCCAGATTTTGGAATAGTAAGGTCTGTCAGATGTTGGAATAAGGAAGTAATGTCTGTCAGATGTTGGAATAACGTAGTAATGTCTGCCAGATGTTGGAATAAGGCAGTAATGTCTGCCAGGTGTTGGAATATGGATAGTAATGTCTGTCAGATGTTGAATAAGGTCGTAAAGTCTGTCAGATGTTGGAATAACATAGTAATGTCTGCCAGATTTTGGAATAGTAATGTCTGTCAGATGTTGGAATAAGGTAGTCATGTCTGTCAGATGTTTATATATGGTAGTAATGTCTGTCAGATGTTGGAATAAAGAAGTAATGTCTGTCAGATGTTGGAATAAAGTTGTAATGTCTGCCAGGTGTTGGAATATGGATAGTAATGTCTGTCAGATGTTGAATAAGGTCGTAATGTCTGTCAGATGTTGAATAAGGTAGTACTGTCTGTCAGATGTTGGAATATGGTAGTAATGTCTGTCAGATGTTGGAATATGGTAGTAATGTCTGTTAGATGTTGGAATAAAGTAGTAATGTCTGTCAGATGTTGGAATAAGTAGTAATGTCTGTCAGATGTTGGAATATGGTAGTTATGGCTGCCAGATGTAGGAATATTGGTAGCAATGTCAGCCTGTTGGAATATGGTAGCAATGTCTGCCAGATGTTGGAATAAGGAAGGAATGTCTGCCAGGTATTGGAATATGGATAGTAATGTCTGTCAGATGTTGAATAAGGTCGTAATGTCTGTCAGATGTTGAATAAGGTACGGTAGTAATGTCTGTCAGATGTTGGAATAACGTAGTAATGTCTGCCAGATGTTGGAATAAGGCAGTAATGTCTGCCAGGTGTTGGAATATGGATAGTAATGT
Source organism: Lithodes maja (assembly GCA_037953745.1). NCBI lineage: Eukaryota > Metazoa > Arthropoda > Malacostraca > Decapoda > Lithodidae > Lithodes > Lithodes maja. The sequence goes on along the minus strand of JBAKBP010006747.1, from coordinate 75,418 downwards.
CTGTCAGATGTTGAATAAGGTCGTAAAGTCTGTCAGATGTTGGAATAACATAGTAATGTCTGCCAGATTTTGGAAGAGTAAGGTCTGTCAGATGTTGGAATAAGGTAGTCATGTCTGTCAGATGTTGGAATAACGTAGTAATGTCTGCCAGATGTTGGAATAAGGCAGTAATGTCTGTCAGACGTTGGAATATGGTAGTAATGTCTGTCAGATGTTGGAATAAAGTAGTAATGTCTGTCAGATGTTGAATAAGGTCGTAATGTCTGTTAGATGTTGGAATAACATAGTAATGTCTGCCAGATTTTGGAATAGCAATGTCTGCCAGATGTTGGAATAAGGAAGGAATGTCTGCCAGGTGTTGGAATATGGATAGTAATGTCTGTCAGATGTTGAATGAGGTCGTAATGTCTGTCAGATGTTGAATAAGGTACGGTAGTAATGTCTGTCAGATGTTGGAATATGGTAGTAATGTCTGTCAGATGTTGGAATAACGTAGTAATGTCTGAGAGATGTTGGAATAAGGCAGTAATGTCTGTCAGATGATGGTATATGGTAGTAATGTCTGTCAGATGTTGGAATAACGTAGTAATGTCTGCCAGATGTTGGAATAAGGCAGTAATGTCTGCCAGGTGTTGGAATATGGATAGTAATGTCTGTCAGATGTTGAATAAGGTCGTAAAGTCTGTCAGATGTTGGAATAACATAGTAATGTCTGCCAGATTTTGGAATAGTAATGTCTGTCAGATGTTGGAATAAGGTAGTCATGTCTGTCAGATGTTGGTTTATGGTAGTAATGTCTGTCAGATGTTGGAATAACGTAGTAATGTCTGCCAGATGTTGGAATAAGGCAGTAATGTCTGTCAGATGTTGAATAAGGTCGTAAAGTCTGTCAGATGTTGGAATAGTAAGGTCTGTCAGATGTTGGAATAAGGTAGTAATGTCTGTCAGATGTTGGAATAAGGTAGTAATGTCTGTCAGATGTTGGAATAAGGAAGGAATATCTGCCAGATGTTGGAATATGGTAGTAATGTCTGTCAGATGTTGGAATATGGTAGTAATGTCTGTCAGATGTTGGAATAAGGCAGTAATGTCAGTCAGATGTTGGAATATGGTGGTAATAATGTCTGCCAGATGTTGGAATAAGGTAGTAATGTCTGTCAGATGTTGGTATATGGTAGTAATGTCTGTCAGATGTTGGAATAAAATAGTAATGTCTGCCAGATGTTGGAATAAGGTAGTAATGTCTGTCAGATGTTGGAATATGGCAGTAATGTCTGTCAGATGTTGGAATAACGTAGTAATGTCTGCCAGATGTTGGAATAAGGTAGTAATGTCTGTCAGATGTTGGAATATGGTAGTAATGTCTGTCAGATGTTGGAATATGGTGGTAATAATGTCTGCCAGATGTTGGAATATGGTAGTTATGTCTGCCAGATGTTGGAATATGGTAGCAATGTCAGCCTGTTGGAATATGGTAGCAATATCTGCCAGATGTTGGAATAAGGAAGGAATGTCTGCCAGGTGTTGGAATATGGATAGTAATGTCTGTCAGATGTTGAATAAGGTCGTACTGTCTGTCAGATGTTGAATAAGGTACCGTAATGTCTGTCAGATTTTGGAATATGGTAGTAATGTCTCTCAGATGTTGGAATAACGTAGTAATGTCTGCCAGATGTTGGAATAAGGCAGTAATGTCTGCCAGGTGTTGGAATATGGATAGTAATGTCTGTCAGATGTTGAATAAGGTCGTAATGTCTGTCAGATGTTGAATAAGGTACGGTAGTAATGTCTGTCAGATGTTGGAATATGGTAGTAATGTCTGTCAGATGTTGGAATAACGTAGTAATGTCTGAGAGATGTTGGAATAAGGCAGTAATGTCTGTCAGATGATGGTATATGGTAGTAATGTCTGTCAGATGTTGGAATAACGTAGTAATGTCTGCCAGATGTTGGAATAAGGCAGTAATGTCTGCCAGGTGTTGGAATATGGATAGTAATGTCTGTCAGATGTTGAATAAGGTCGTAAAGTCTGTCAGATGTTGGAATAACATAGTAATGTCTGCCAGATTTTGGAATAGTAATGTCTGTCAGATGTGGGAATAAGGTAGTCATGTCTGTCAGATGTTGGTTTATGGTAGTAATGTCTGTCAGATGTTGGAATAACGTAGTAATGTCTGCCAGATGTTGGAATAAGGCAGTAATGTCTGTCAGATGTTGAATAAGGTCGTAAAGTCTGTCAGATGTTGGAATAGTAAGGTCTGTCAGATGTTGGAATAAGGTAGTAATGTCTGTCAGATGTTGGAATAAGGTAGTAATGTCTGTCAGATGTTGGAATAAGGAAGGAATATCTGCCAGATGTTGGAATATGGTAGTAATGTCTGTCAGATGTTGGAATATGGTAGTAATGTCTGTCAGATGTTGGAATAAGGCAGTAATGTCAGTCAGATGTTGGAATATGGTGGTAATAATGTCTGCCAGATGTTGGAATAAGGTAGTAATGTCTGTCAGATGTTGGTATATGGTAGTAATGTCTGTCAGATGTTGGAATAAAATAGTAATGTCTGCCAGATGTTGGAATAAGGTAGTAATGTCTGTCAGATGTTGGAATATGGCAGTAATGTCTGTCAGATGTTGGAATAACGTAGTAATATCTGCCAGATGTTGGAATAAGGTAGTAATGTCTGTCAGATGTTGGAATATGGTAGTAATGTCTGTCAGATGTTGGAATATGGTGGTAATAATGTCTGCCAGATGTTGGAATATGGTAGTTATGTCTGCCAGATGTTGGAATATGGTAGCAATGTCAGCCTGTTGGAATATGGTAGCAATGTCTGCCAGATGTTGGAATAAGGAAGGAATGTCTGCCAGGTGTTGGAATATGGATAGTAATGTCTGTCAGATGTTGAATAAGGTCGTACTGTCTGTCAGATGTTGAATAAGGTACCGTAATGTCTGTCAGATTTTGGAATATGGTAGTAATGTCTCTCAGATGTTGGAATAACGTAGTAATGTCTGCCAGATGTTGGAATAAGGCAGTAATGTCTGCCAGGTGTTGGAATATGGATAGTAATGTCTGTCAGATGTTGAATAAGGTCGTAATGTCTGTCAGATGTTGGAATAACATAGTAATGTCTGCCAGATTTTGAAAGAGTAATGTCTGTCAGATGTTGGAATAACGTAGTAATGTCTGCCAGATGTTGGAATATGGTTGTAATGTCTGTCAGATGTTGGAATATGGTAGTTATGTCTGCCAGATGTTGGAATATGGTAGCAATGTCAGCCTGTTGGAATATGGTAGCAATGTCTGCCAGATGTTGGAATAAGGAAGGAATGTCTGCCAGGTGTTGGAATATGGATAGTTATGTCTGTCAGATGTTGAATAAGGTCGTAATGTCTGTCAGATGTTGAATAAGGTAGTAATGTCTGTCAGATGTTGGAATATAGTAGTAATGTCTGTCAGATGTTGGAATATGGTAGTAATGTCTGTCAGATGTTGGAATAAAGTAGTAATGTCTGTCAGATGTTGGAATAAAGTAGTAATGTCTGTCAGATGTTGGAATATGGTAGTTATGTCTGCCAGATATTGGAATATTGGTAGCAATGTCAGCCTGTTGGAATATGGTAGCAATGTCTGCCAGATGTTGGAATAAGGAAGGAATGTCTGCCAGGTGTTGGAATATGGATAGTAATGTCTGTCAGATGTTGAATAAGGTCGTAATGTCTGTCAGATGTTGAATAAGGTACGGTAGTAATGTCTGTCAGATGTTGGAATATGGTAGTAATGTCTGTCAGATGTTGGAATAAAGTATTAATGTCTGTCAGATGTTGGAATAAAGTATTAATGTCTGTCAGATGTTGGAATAAGGTAGTAATGTCTGTCAGATGTTGGAATAAGGAAGGAATATCTGCCAGATGTTGGAATATGGTAGTAATGTCTGTCAGATGTTGGAATATGGTAGTAATGTCTGTCAGATGTTGGAATAAAGTAGTAATGTCTGTCAGATGTTGGAATAAAGTAGTAATGTCTGTCAGATGTTGGAATATGGTAATTATGTCTGCCAGATGTTGGAATATTGGTAGCAATGTCAGCCTGTTGGAATATGGTAGCAATGTCTGCCAGATGTTGGAATAAGGAAGGAATGTCTGCCAGGTGTTGGAATATGGATAGTAATGTCTGTCAGATTTTGAATAAGGTCGTAATGTCTGTCAGATGTTGAATAAGGTACGGTAGTAATGTCTGTCAGATGTTGGAATATGGTAGTAATGTCTGTCAGATGTTGGAATAACGTAGTAATGTCTGCCAGATGTTGGAATAAGGCAGTAATGTCTGCCAGGTGTTGGAATATGGATAGTAATGTCTGTCAGATGTTGAATAAGGTCGTAAAGTCTGTCAGATGTTGGAATAACATAGTAATGTCTGCCAGATTTTGGAATAGTAAGGTCTGTCAGATGTTGGAATAAGGTAGTCATGTCTGTCAGATGTTGGAATAACGTAGTAATGTCTGCCAGATGTTGGAATAAGGCAGTAATGTCTGTCAGACGTTGGAATATGGTAGTAATGTCTGTCAGATGTTGGAATAAAGTAGTAATGTCTGTCAGATGTTGAATAAGGTCGTAATGTCTGTCAGATGTTGGAATAACATAGTAATGTCTGCCAGATTTTGGAATAGCAATGTCTGCCAGATGTTGGAATAAGGAAGGAATGTGTGCCAGGTGTTGGAATATGGATAGTAATGTCTGTCAGATGTTGAATGAGGTCGTAATGTCTGTCAGATGTTGAATAAGGTACGGTAGTAATGTCTGTCAGATGTTGGAATATTAGTAATGTCTGTCAGATGTTGGAATAACGTAGTAATGTCTGCCAGATGTTGGAATAAGGCAGTAATGTCTGTCAGATGTTGGTATATGGTAGTAATGTCTGTCAGATGTTGGAATAACGTAGTAATGTCTGCCAGATGTTGGAATAAGGCAGTAATGTCTGCCAGGTGTTGGAATATGGATAGTAATGTCTGTCAGATTTTGAATAAGGTCGTAGTGTCTGTCAGATGTTGGAATATAGTAATGTCAGTCAGATGTAGGAATATTAATAGTAATGTCTGCCAGATGTTGGAATATGGTAGTAATGTCTGTCAGATGTTGAATGAGGTAGAAATGTCTGTAAGATGTTGGAATATAGTAGTAATGTCTGTCAGATGTAGGAATAAGGTAGTAATGTCTGTCAGATTTGGGAATAAGGCAGTAATGTCTGTCAGATGTTGGAGTAAGGTAGTCATGTCTGTCAGATGTTGGTATATGGTAGTAATGTCTGTCAGATGTTGGAATAACATAGTAATGTCTGCCAGATGTTGGAATAAGGTAGTAATGTCTGTCAGATGTTGGAATATGGTGGTAATAATCTCTGCCAGATGTTGGAATAAGGTAGTAATGTCTGTCAGATGTTGGTATATGGTAGTAATGTCTGTCAGATGTTGGAGTAAGGTAGTCATGTCTGTCAGATGTTGGAATAACGTAGTAATGTCTGTCAGATGTTGGAATAAAATAGTAATGTCTGTCAGATGTTGGAATAAAGTAGTAATGTCTGTCAGATGTTGGAATATGGTAGTTATGTCTGCCAGATGTTGGAATATGGTAGCAATGTCAGCCTGTTGGAATATGGTAGCAATGTCTGCCAGATGTTGGAATAAGGAAGGAATGTCTGCCAGGTGTTGGAATATGGATAGTAATGTCTGTCAGATGTTGAATAAGGTCGTACTGTCTGTCAGATGTTGAATAAGGTACCGTAATGTCTGTCAGATTTTGGAATATGGTAGTAATGTCTGTCAGATGTTGGAATAACGTAGTAATGTCTGCCAGATGTTGGAATAAGGAAGTAATGTCTGCCAGGTGTTGGAATATGGATAGTAATGTCTGTCAGATTTTGAATAAGGTCGTAATGTCTGTCAGATGTTGGAATAACATAGTAATGTCTGCCAGATTTTGAAAGAGTAATGTCTGTCAGATGTTGGAATAACGTAGTAATGTCTGCCAGATGTTGGAATATGGTAGTTATGTCTGCCAGATGTTGGAATATGGTAGCAATGTCAGCCTGTTGGAATATGGTAGCAATGTCTGCCAGATGTTGGAATAAGGAAGGAATGTCTGCCAGGTGTTGGAATATGGATAGTTATGTCTGTCAGATGTTGAATAAGGTCGTAATGTCTGTCAGATGTTGAATAAGGTAGTAATGTCTGTCAGATGTTGGAATATAGTAGTAATGTCTGTCAGATGTTGGAATATGGTAGTAATGTCTGTCAGATGTTGGAATAAAGTAGTAATGTATGTCAGATGTTGGAATAAAGTAGTAATGTCTGTCAGATGTTGGAATATGGTAGTTATGTCTGCCAGATATTGGAATATTGGTAGCAATGTCAGCCTGTTGGAATATGGTAGCAATGTCTGCCAGATGTTGGAATAAGGAAGGAATGTCTGCCAGGTGTTGGAATATGGATAGTAATGTCTGTCAGATGTTGAATAAGGTCGTAATGTCTGTCAGATGTTGAATAAGGTACGGTAGTAATGTCTGTCAGATGTTGGAAAATGGTAGTAATGTCTGTCAGATGTTGGAATAAAGTATTAATGTCTGTCAGATGTTGGAATAAAGTATTAATGTCTGTCAGATGTTGGAATAAGGTAGTAATGTCTGTCAGATATTGGAATAAGGAAGGAATATCTGCCAGATGTTGGAATATGGTAGTAATGTCTGTCAGATGTTGGAATATGGTAGTAATGTCTGTCAGATGTTGGAATAAAGTAGTAATGTCTGTCAGATGTTGGAATAAAGTAGTAATGTCTGTCAGATGTTGGAATATGGTAATTATGTCTGCCAGATGTTGGAATATTGGTAGCAATGTCAGCCTGTTGGAATATGGTAGCAATGTCTGCCAGATGTTGGAATAAGGAAGGAATGTCTGCCAGGTGTTGGAATATGGATAGTAATGTCTGTCAGATGTTGAATAAGGTCGTAATGTCTGTCAGATGTTGAATAAGGTACGGTAGTAATGTCTGTCAGATGTTGGAATATGGTAGTAATGTCTGTCAGATGTTGGAATAACGTAGTAATGTCTGCCAGATGTTGGAATAAGGCAGTAATGTCTGCCAGGTGTTGGAATATGGATAGTAATGTCTGTCAGATGATGAATAAGGTCGTAAAGTCTGTCAGATGTTGGAATAACATAGTAATGTCTGCCAGATTTTGGAATAGTAAGGTCTGTCAGATGTTGGAATAAGGTAGTCATGTCTGTCAGATGTTGGAATAACGTAGTAATGTCTGCCAGATGTTGGAATAAGGCAGTAATGTCTGTCAGACGTTGGAATATGGTAGTAATGTCTGTCAGATGTTGGAATAAAGTAGTAATGTCTGTCAGATGTTGAATAAGGTCGTAATGTCTGTCAGATGTTGGAATAACATAGTAATGTCTGCCAGATTTTGGAATAGCAATGTCTGCCAGATGTTGGAATAAGGAAGGAATGTGTGCCAGGTGTTGGAATATGGATAGTAATGTCTGTCAGATGTTGAATGAGGTCGTAATGTCTGTCAGATGTTGAAAAAGGTACGGTAGTAATTTCTGTCAGATGTTGGAATATAAGTAATGTCTGTCAGATGTTGGAATAACGTAGTAATGTCTGCCAGATGTTGGAATAAGGCAGTAATGTCTGTCAGATGTTCGTATATGGTAGTAATGTCTGTCAGATGTTGGAATAACGTAGTAATGTCTGCCAGATGTTGGAATAAGGCAGTAATGTCTGCCAGGTGTTGGAATATGGATAGTAATGTCTGTCAGATGTTGAATAAGGTCGTAATGTCTGTCAGATGTTGGAATATAGTAATGTCAGTCAGATGTAGGAATATTAATAGTAATGTCTGCCAGATGTTGGAATATGGTAGTAATGTCTGTCAGATGTTGAATGAGGTAGTAATGTCTGTAAGATGTTGGAATATAGTAGTAATGTCTGTCAGATGTAGGAATAAGGTAGTAATGTCTGTCAGATTTGGGAATAAGGCAGTAATGTCTGTCAGATGTTGGAGTAAGGTAGTCATGTCTGTCAGATGTTGGTATATGGTAGTAATGTCTGTCAGATGTTGGAATAACATAGTAATGTCTGCCAGATGTTGGAATAAGGTAGTAATGTCTGTCAGATGTTGGAATATGGTGGTAATAATCTCTGCCAGATGTTGGAATAAGGTAGTAATGTCTGTCAGATGTTGGTATATGGTAGTAATGTCTGTCAGATGTTGGAGTAAGGTAGTCATGTCTGTCAGATTTTGGAATAACGTAGTAATGTCTGCCAGATGTTGGAATAAGGTAGTAATGTCTGTCAGATGTTGGAATATGGTAGTTATGTCTGCCAGATGTTGGAATATAGCAATGTCAGCCTGTTGGAATATGGTAGCAATGTCTGCCAGATGTTGGAATAAGGAAGGAATGTCTGCCAGGTGTTGGAATATGGATAGTTATGTCTGTCAGATGTTGAATAAGGTTGTAATGTCTGTCAGATGTTGAATAAGGTAGTAATGTCTGTCAGATGTTGGAATATAGTAGTAATGTCTGTCAGATGTTGGAATATGGTAGTAATGTCTGTCAGATGTTGGAATAAAGTAGTAATGTCTGTCAGATGTTGGAATAAAGTAGTAATGTCTGTCAGATGTTGGAATATGGTAGTTATGTCTGCCAGATGTTGGAATATTGGTAGCAATGTCAGCCTGTTGGAATATGGTAGCAATGTCTGCCAGATGTTGGAATAAGGATAGTAATGTCTGTCAGATGTTGAATAAGGTCGTAATGTCTGTCAGATGTTGAATAAGGTACGGTAGTAATGTCTGTCAGATGTTGGAATATGGTAGTAATGTCTGTCAGATGTTGAATAAGGTCGTAATGTCTGTCAGATGTTGAATAAGGTACGGTAGTAATGTCTGTCAGATGTTGGAATATGGTAGTAATGTCTGTCAGATGTTGAATAAGGTCGTAATGTCTGTCAGATGTTGGAATAAAGTAGTAATGTCTGTCAGATGTTGGAATAAAGTAGTAATGTCTGTCAGATGTTGGAATAAGGAAGGAATGTCTGCCAGGTGTTGGAATATGGATAGTAATGTCTGTCAGATGTTGAATAAGGTCGTAATGTCTGTCAGATGTTGAATAAGGTCGAAAAGTCTGTCAGATGTTGGAATAACATAGTAATGTCTGCCAGATTTTGGAATAGTAATGTCTGTCAGATGTTGGAATAAGGTAGTCATGTCTGTCAGATGTTGGAATAAGGCAGTAATGTCTGCCAGATGTTGGAATATGGATAGTAATGTCTGTCAGATGTTGAATAAGGTCCCGCAAAGTCTGTCAGATGTTGGAATAACATAGTAATGTCTGCCAGATTTTGGAATAGTAAGGTCAGATGTTGGAATAAGGTAGTCATGTCTGTCAGATGTTGGAATAACGTAGTAATGTCTGCCAGATGTTGGAATAAGGCAGTAATGTCTGTCAGATGTTGAATAAGGTCGTAAAGTCTGTCAGATGTTGGAATAACATAGTAATGTCAGCCAGATTTTGGAATAGTAAGGTCTGTCAGATGTTGGAATAAGGTAGTCATGTCTGTCAGATGTTGGAATAACGTAGTAATGTCTGCCAGATGTTGGAATAAGGCAGTAATATCTGTCAGATGTTGGAATAAAGTAGTAATGTCTGTCAGATGTTGAATAAGGTCGTAATGTCTGTCAGATGTTGGAATAGCAATGTCTGCCAGATGTTGGAATAAGGAAGGAATGTCTGCCAGGTTTTGGAATATGGATAGTAATGTCTGTCAGACGTTGGAATATGGTAGTAATGTCTGTCAGATGTTGGAATAACGTAGTAATGTCTGCCAGATGTTGGAATAAGGCAGTAATGTCTGTCAGATGTTGGTATATGGTAGTAATGTCTGTCAGATGTTGGAATAACGAAGTAATGTCTGCCAGATGTTGGAATATGAGCAATGTCTGCCAGATGTTGGAATAAGGAAGGAATGTCTGCCAGGTGTTGGAATATGGATAGTAATGTCTGTCAGATTTTGAATAAGGTCGTACTGTCTGTCAGATGTTGAATAAGGTACCGTAATGTCTGTCAGATGTTGGAATATGGTAGTAATGTCTGTCAGATGTTGGAATAACGTAGTAATGTCTGCCAGATATTGGAATAAGGCAGTAATGTCTGCCAGGTGTTGGAATATGGATAGTAATGTCTGTCAGATGTTGAATAAGGTCGTAATGTTTGTCAGATGTTGGAATAACATAGTAATGTCTGCCAGATTTTGGAAGAGTAATGTCTGTCAGATGTTGGAATAACGTAGTAATGTCTGCCAGATGTTGGAATAAGGAAGGAATGTCTGCCAGGTGTTGGAATATGGATAGTGATGTCTCTCAGATGTTGGAATATAGTAGTAATGTCTGTCAGATGTTGGAATAACGTAGTAATGTCTGCCAGATGTTGGAATAAAGTAGTAATGTCTGTCAGATGTTGGAATATGGTAGTTATGTCTGCCAGATGTTGGAATATGGTAGCAATGTCAGCCTGTTGGAATATGCAATGTCTGCCAGATGTTGGAATAAGGAAGGAATGTCTGCCAGGTGTTGGAATATGGATAGTAATGTCTGTCAGATGTTGAATAAGGTCGTAATGTTTGTCTGATGTTGAATAAGGTACCGTAATGTCTGTCAGATGTTGCAATATGGTAGTAATGTCAGTCAGATGTAGGAATATGGTAGTCATGTCTGTCAGATGTTGGTATATGGTAGTAATGTCTGTCAGATGTTGGAATAACGTAGTAATGTCTGCCAGATGTTGTAATAAGGTAGTAATGTCTATCAGATTTGGGAATATGGCAGTAATGTCTGTCAGATGTTGGAATATGGTAGTCATGTCTGTCAGATGTTGGAATAACGTAGTTATGTCTGCCAGATGTTGGAATATGGTAGTAATGTCTGTCAGATGTTGGAATAAAGTAGTAATGTCTGTCAGATGTTGGAATAGAAATGTCTGTCAGATGTTGGAATAAGGTAGTCATGTCTGTCAGATGTTGGTATATGGTAGTAATGTCTGTCAGATGTTGGAATAACGTAGTAATGTCTGCCAGATGTTGGAATAAGGCAGTAATGTCTGTCAGATGTTGAATAAGGTCGTAAAGTCTGTCAGATGTTGGAATAACATAGTAATGTCTGCCAGATTTTGGAATAGTAAGGTCTGTCAGATGTTGGAATAACGTAGTAATGTCTGCCAGATGTTGGAATATGGTAGTCATGTCTGCCAGATGTTGGAATAAGGAAGGAATGTCTGCCAGGTGTTGGAATATGGATAGTAATGTCTGTCAGATGTTGAATAAGGTCGAAATGTCTGTCAGATGTTGAATAAGGTAGTAATGTCTGTCAGATGTTGGAATATGGTAGTAATGTCTGTCAGATGTTGAATGAGGTAGTAATGTCTGTCAGATGTTGGTATATGGTAGTAATGTCTGTCAGATGTTGGAATAACGTAGTAATGTCTGCCAGATGTTGGAATAAGGCAGTAATGTCTGTCAGATGTTGGAATAAGGAAGGAATAATCTGCCAGATGTTGGAATATGGTAGTAATGTCTGTCAGATGTTGGAATATGGTAGTAATGTCTGTCAGAGTTGGAATAAAGTAGTAATGTCTGTCAGATGTTGGAATAAAGTAGTAATGTCTGTCAGATGTTGGAATATGGTAGTTATGTCTGCCAGATGTTGGAATATTGGTAGCAATGTCAGCCTGTTGGAATATGGTAGCAATGTCTGCCAGATGTTGGAATAAGGAAGGAATGTCTGCCAGGTGTTGGAATATGGATAGTAATGTCTGTCAGATGTTGAATAAGGTCGTAATGTCTGTCAGATGTTGAATAAGGTACGGTAGTAATGTCTGTCAGATGTTGGAATAACGTAGTAATGTCTGTCAGATGTTGGAATAACGTAGTAATGTCTGCCAGATGTTGGAATAAGGCAGTAATGTCTGTCAGATGTTGAATAAGGTCGTAAAGTCTGTCAGATGTTGGAATAACATAGTAATGTCTGCCAGATTTTGGAATAGTAAGGTCTGTCAGATGTTGGAATAACGTAGTAATGTCTGCCAGATGTTGGAATATGGTAGTTATGTCTGCCAGATGTTGGAATATGGTAGCAATGTGAGCCTGTTGGAATATGGTAGCAATGTCTGCCAGATGTTGGAATAAGGAAGGAATGTCTGCCAGGTGTTGGAATATGGATAGTAATGTCTGTCAGATGTTGAATAAGGTCGTAATGTCTGTCAGATGTTGAATAAGGTAGTAATGTCTGTCAGATGTTGGAATATGGTAGTAATGTCTGTCAGATGTTGAATGAGGTAGTAATGTCTGTCAGATGTTGGTATATGGTAGTAATGTCTGTCAGATGTTGGAATAACGTAGTAATGTCTGCCAGATGTTGGAATAGTAAGGTCTGTCAGATGTTGGAATAAGGTAGTCATGTCTGTCAGATGTTGGAATAACGTAGTAATGTCTGCCAGATGTTGGAATAAGGTAGTAATGTCTGCCAGATGTTGGAATAAGGCAGTAATGTCTGTCAGATGTTGGAATAAGGAAGGAATAATCTGCCAGATGTTGGAATATGGTAGTAATGTCTGTCAGATGTTGGAATATGGTAGTAATGTCTGTCAGAGTTGGAATAAAGTAGTAATGTCTGTCAGATGTTGGAATAAAGTAGTAATGTCTGTCAGATGTTGGAATATGGTAGTTATGTCTGCCAGATGTTGAAAAATTGGTAGCAATGTCAGCCTGTTGGAATATGGTAGCAATGTCTAGCAGATGTTGGAATAAGGAAGGAATGTCTGCCAGGTGTTGGAATATGGATAGTAATGTCTGTCAGATGTTGAATAAGGTCGTAATGTCTGTCAGATATTGAAAAAGGTACGGTAGTAATGTCTGTCAGATGTTGGAATAACGTAGTAATGTCTGTCAGATGTTGGAATAACGTAGTAATGTCTGCCAGATGTTGGAATAAGGCAGTAATGTCTGTCAGATGTTGAATAAGGTCGTAAAGTCTGTCAGATGTTGGAATAACATAGTAATGTCTGCCAGATTTTGGAATAGTAAGGTCTGTCAGATGTTGGAATAACGTAGTAATGTCTGCCAGATATTGGAATATGGTAGTTATGTCTGCCAGATGTTGGAATATGGTAGCAATGTCAGCCTGTTGGAATATGGTAGCAATGTCTGCCAGATGTTGGAATAAGGAAGGAATGTCTGCCAGGTGTTGGAATATGGATAGTAATGTCTGTCAGATGTTGAATAAGGTCGTAATGTCTGTCAGATGTTGAATAAGGTAGTAATGTCTGTCAGATGTTGGAATATGGTAGTAATGTCTGTCAGATGTTGAATGAGGTAGTAATGTCTGTCAGATGTTGGTATATGGTAGTAATGTCTGTCAGATGTTGGAATAACGTAGTAATGTCTGCCAGATGTTGGAATAGTAAGGTCTGTCAGATGTTGGAATAAGGTAGTCATGTCTGTCAGATGTTGGAATAACGTAGTAATGTCTGCCAGATGTTGGAATAAGGTAGTAATGTCTGTCAGATGTTGGAATAAGGAAGGAATAATATGCCAGATGTTGGAATATGGTAGTAATGTCTGTCAGATGTTGGAATAAAGTAGTAATGTCTGTCAGATGTTGGAATAAAGTAGTAATGTCTGTCAGATGTTGGAATATGGTAGTTATGTCTGCCAGATGTTGGAATATTGGTAGCAATGTCAGCCTGTTGGAATATGGTAGCAATGTCTGCCAGATGTTGGAATAAGGAAGGAATGTCTGCCAGGTGTTGGAATATGGATAGTTATGTCTCTCAGATATTGGAATATAGTAGTAATGTCTGTCAGATGTTGAAATAACGTAGTAATGTCTGCCAGATGTTGGAATAAAGTAGTAATGTCTGTCAGATGTTGGAATATGGTAGTTATGTCTGCCAGATGTTGGAATATGGTAGCAATGTCAGCCTGTTGGAATATGCAATGTCTGCCAGATGTTGGAATAAGGAAGGAATGTCTGCCAGGTGTTGGAATATGGATTGTAATGTCTGTCAGATGTTGAATAAGGTCGTAATGTTTGTCTGATGTTGAATAAGGTACCGTAATGTCTGTCAGATGTTGGAATATGGTAGTAATGTCTGTCAGATGTTGGAATATGGTAAGTAATGTCAGTCAGATGTAGGAATATGGTAGTCATGTCTGTCAGATGTTGGTATATGGTAGTAATGTCTGTCAGATGTTGGAATAACGTAGTAATGTCTGCCAGGTGTTGGAATAAGGCATTAATGTCTGTCAGATGTTGGAATAACATAGTAATGTCTGCCAGATTTTGGAATAGTAATGTCTGTCAGATGTTGGAATAAGGTAGTCATGTCTGTCAGATGTTGGAATAAGGCAGTAATGTCTGCCAGGTGTTGGAATATGGATAGTAATGTCTGTCAGATGTTGAATAAGGTCGCAAAGTCTGTCAGATGTTGGAATAACATAGTAATGTCTGCCAGATTTTGGAATAGTAAGGTCTGTCAGATGTTGGAATAAGGTAGTCATGTCTGTCAGATGTTGGAATAACGTAGTAATGTCTGCCAGATGTTGGAATAAGGCAGTAATGTCTGTCAGATGTTGGAATAAAGTAGTAATGTCTGTCAGATGTTGAATAAGGGCGTAATGTCTGTCAGATGTTGGAATAGCAATGTCTGCCAGATGTTGGAATAAGGAAGGAATGTCTGCCAGGTTTTGGAATATGGATAGTAATGTCTGTCAGATGTTGGAATAACGTAGTAATGTCTGCCAGATGTTGGAATAAGGCAGTAATGTCTGTCAGATGTTGGTATATGGTAGTAATGTCTGTCAGATGTTGGAATAACGTAGTAATGTCTGCCAGATGTTGGAATATGAGCAATGTCTGCCAGATGTTGGAATAAGGAAGGAATGTCTGCCAGGTGTTGGAATATGGATAGTATTGTCTGTCAGATTTTGAATAAGGTCGTACTGTCTGTCAGATGTTGAATAAGGTACCGTAATGTATGTCAGATGTTGGAATATGGTAGTAATGTCTGTCAGATGTTGGAATAACGTAGTAATGTCTGCCAGATGTTGGAATAAGGCAGTAATGTCTGCCAGGTGTTGGAATATGGATAGTAATGTCTGTCAGATGTTGAATAAGGTCGTAATGTTTGTCAGATGTTGGAATAACATAGTAATGTCTGCCAGATTTTGGAAGAGTAATGTCTGTCAGATGTTGGAATAGTGTAGTAATGTCTGCCAGATGTTGGAATAAGGAAGGAATGTCTGCCAGGTGTTGGAATATGGATAGTTATGTCTCTCAGATGTTGGAATATAGTAGTAATGTCTGTCAGATGTTGGAATAACGTAGAAATGTCTGCCAGATGTTGGAATAAAGTAGTAATGTCTGTCAGATGTTGGAATATGGTAGTTATGTCTGCCAGATGTTGGAATATGGTAGCAATGTCAGCCTGTTGGAATATGCAATGTCTGTCAGATGTTGGAATATGGTAGTAATGTCTGTCAGATGTTGGAATAACGTAGTAATGTCTGCCAGATGTTGGAATAAGGTAGTAATGTCTGTCAGATTTGGGAATATGGCAGTAATGTCTGTCAGATGTTGGAATATGGTAGTAATGTCAGTCAGATGTAGGAATATGGTAGTCATGTCTGTCAGATGTTGGAATAACGTAGTTATGTCTGCCAGATGTTGGAATAGTAATGTCTGTCAGATGTTGGAATAACGTAGTAATGTCTGCCAGATGTTGGAATAAGGCAGTAATGTCTGTCAGATGTTGAATAAGGTCGTAAAGTCTGTCAGATGTTGGAATAACATAGTAATGTCTGCCAGATTTTGGAATAGTAAGGTCTGTCAGATGTTGGAATATGGTAGTAATGTCTGTTAGATGTTGGAATAAAGTAGTAATGTCTGTCAGATGTTGGAATAAAGTAGTAATGTCTGTCAGATGTTGGAATAAGGAAGGAATGTCTGCCAGGTGTTGGAATATGGATAGTAATGTCTGTCAGATGTTGAATAAGGTCGTAATGTCTGTCAGATTTTGAATAAGGTCGTAAAGTCTGTCAGATGTTGGAATAACATAGTAATGTCTGCCAGATTTTGGAATAGTAATGTCTGTCAGATGTTGGAATAAGGTAGTCATGTCTGTCAGATGTTGGAATATGGTAGTAATGTCTGTCATATGTTGGAATAACGTAGTAATGTCTGCCAGATGTTGGAATAAGGCAGTAATGTCTGCCAGGTGTTGGAATAAGGCATTAATGTCTGTCAGATGTTGAATAAGGTCGTAAAGTCTGTCAGATGTTGGAATAACATAGTAATGTCTGCCAGATTTTGGAATAGTAATGTCTGTCAGATGTTGGAATAAGGTAGTCATGTCTGTCAGATGTTGGAATAAGGCAGTAATGTCTGCCAGGTGTTGCAATATGGATAGTAATGTCTGTCAGATGTTGAATAAGGTCGCAAAGTCTGTCAGATGTTGGAATAACATAGTAATGTCTGCCAGATTTTGGAATAGTAAGGTCAGATGTTGGAATATGGTAGTCATGTCTGTCAGATGTTGGAATAACGTAGTAATGTCTGCCAGATGTTGGAATAAGGCAGTAATGTCTGTCAGATGTTTAGTAAGGTCGTAAAGTCTGTCAGATGTTGGAATAACATAGTAATGTCTGCCAGATTTTGGAATAGTAAGGTCTGTCAGATGTTGGAATAAGGTAGTCATGTCTGTCAGATGTTGGAATAACGTAGTAATGTCTGCCAGATGTTTGAATAAGGCAGTAATGTCTGTCAGATGTTGGAATAAAGTAGTAATGTCTGTCAGATGTTGAATAAGGTCGTAATGTCTGTCAGATGTTGGAATAGCAATGTCTGCCAGATGTTGGAATAAGGAAGGAATGTCTGCCAGGTTTTGGAATATGGATAGTAATGTCTGTCAGACGTTGGAATAACGTAGTAATGTCTGCCAGATGTTGGAATATGAGCAATGTCTGCCAGATGTTGGAATAAGGAAGGAATGTCTGCCAGGTGTTGGAATATGGATAGTAATGTCTGTCAGATTTTGAATAAGGTCGTACTGTCTGTCAGATGTTGAATAAGGTACCTTAATGTCTGTCAGATGTTGGAATATGGTAGTAATGTCTGTCAGATGTTGGAATAACGTAGTAATGTCTGCCAGATGTTGGAATAAGGCAGTAATGTCTGCCAGGTGTTGGAATATGGATAGTAATGTCTGTCAGATGTTGAATAAGGTCGTAATGTTTGTCAGATGTTGGAATAACATAGTAATGTCTGCCAGATTTTGGAAGAGTAATGTCTGTCAGATGTTGGAATAAGGAAGGAATGTCTGCCAGGTGTTGGAATATGGATAGTTATGTCTCTCAGATGTTGGAATATAGTAGTAATGTCTGTCAGATATTGGAATAACGTAGTAATGTCTGCCAGATGTTGGAATAAAGTAGTAATGTCTGTCAGATGTTGGAATATGGTAGTTATGTCTGCCAGATGTTGGAATATGGTAGCAATGTCAGCCTGTTGGAATATGCAATGTCTGCCAGATGTTGGAATAAGGAAGGAATGTCTCCCAGGTGTTGGAATATGGATAGTAATGTCTGTCAGATGTTGAATAAGGTCGTAATGTCTGTCAGATGTTGGAATATGGTAGTTATGTCTGCCAGATGTTGGAATATTGGTAGCAATGTCAGCCAGATGTAGGAATATGGTAGTCATGTCTGCCAGATGTTGGAATAAGGTAGTAATGTCTGTCAGATGTTGGAATAAGGTAGTAATGTCTGTCAGATGTTGGAATAAAGTAGTAATGTCTGTCAGATTTGGGAATAAGGCAGTCATGTCTGCCAGGTGTTGGAATATGGATAGTAATGTCTGTCAGATGTTGACTAAGGTCGTAATGTCTGTCAGATGTTGGTATATTGGTAGTAATGTCTGTCAGATGTTGGAATAAAGTAGTAATGTCTGTCAGATGTTGGAA
This sequence comes from Lithodes maja, assembly GCA_037953745.1. NCBI lineage: Eukaryota > Metazoa > Arthropoda > Malacostraca > Decapoda > Lithodidae > Lithodes > Lithodes maja. Next base: position 57,344 of record JBAKBP010006747.1, on the reverse strand, counting down.
TGAAGTAGTAATGTCTGCCAGATGTAGGAATAAGGAAGGAATGTCTGCCAGGTGTTGGAATATGGATAGTAATGTCTGTCAGATGTTGAATAAGGTCGTAATGTCTGTCAGATGTTGGAATATAGTAATGTCAGTCAGATGTAGGAATATTAATAGTAATGTCTGTCAGATGTTGGAATAAGGTAGTAATGTCTGTCAGATTTGGGAATAAGGCAGTAATGTCTGTCAGATGTTGGAGTAAGGTAGTCATGTCTGTCAGATGTTGGTATATGGTACAGATGTTGGAATAACGTAGTAATGTCTGCCAGATGTTGGAATAAGGAAGGAATGTCTGCCAGGTGTTGGAATATGGATAGTAATGTCTGTCAGATTTTGAATAAGGTCGTACTGTCTGTCAGATGTTGAATAAGGTACCGTAATGTCTGTCAGATGTTGGAATAAGGTAGTAATGTCTGTCAGATGTTGGAATAAAGTAGTAATGTCTGTCAGATTTGGGAATAAGGCAGTCATGTCTGCCAGGTGTTGGAATATGGATAGTAATGTCTGTCAGATGTTGAATAAGGTCGTAAAGTCTGTCAGATTTTGGAATAGTAATGTCTGTCAGATGTTGGAATAAGGTAGTCATGTCTGTTAGATGTTGAATAAGGTAGTAATGTCTGTCAGATGTTGGAATATGGTAGTAATGTCTGCCTGTTGGAATATGGTAGCAATGTCTGCCAGATGTTGGAATAAGGAAGGAATGTCTGCCAGGTGTTGGAATATGGATAGTAATGTCTGTCAGATGTTGAATAAGGTCGTAATGTCTGTCAGATGTTGAATAAGGTCGTAAAGTCTGTCAGATGTTGGAATAACATAGTAATGTCTGCCAGATTTTGGAATAGTAATGTCTGTCAGATGTTGGAATAAGGTAGTCATGTCTGTCAGATGTTGGTATATGGTAGTAATGTCTGTCAGATGTTGGAATAAAGAAGTAATGTCTGTCAGATGTTGGAATAAAGTTGTAATGTCTGCCAGGTGTTGGAATATGGATAGTAATGTCTGTCAGATGTTGAATAAGGTCGCAAAGTCTGTCTGTCAGATGTTGGAATAACATAGAAATGTCTGCCAGATTTTGGAAGAGTAAGGTCTGTCAGATGTTGGAATAAGGTCGTAAAGTCTGTCAGATGTTGGAATAACATAGTAATGCATGCCAGATTTTGGAATAGTAATGTCTGCCAGATGTTGGAATAAGGCAGTAATGTCTGTCAGACGTTGGAATATGGTAGTAATGTCTGTCAGATGTTGGAATAAAGTAGTAATGTCTGTCAGATGTTGAATAAGGTCGTAATGTCTGTCAGATGTTGGAATAGCAATGTCTGCCAGATGTTGGAATAAGGAAGGAATGTCTGCCAGGTTTTGGAATATGGATAGTAATGTCTGTCAGATGTTGAATGAGGTCGTAATGTCTGTCAGATGTTGAATAAGGTACGGTAGTAATGTCTGTCAGATGTTGGAATAACGTAGTAATGTCTGCCAGATGTTGGAATAAGGCAGTAATGTCTGTCAGATGTTGAATAAGGTCGTAAAGTCTGTCAGATGTTGGAATAACATAGTAATGTCTGCCAGATTTTGGAATAGTAATGTCTGTCAGATGTTGGAATATGGTAGTAATGTCTGTCAGATGTTGGAATAAAGTAGTAATGTCTGTCAGATGTTGGAATATGGTAGATATGTCTGCCAGATGTTGGAATATTGGTAGCAATGTCAGCCTGTTGGAATATGGTAGCAATGTCTGCCAGATGTTGGAATAAGGAAGGAATGTCTGCCAGGTGTTGGAATATGGATAGTAATGTCTCTCAGATGTTGAATAAGGTCGTAATGTCTGTCAGATGTTGAATAAGGTACGGTAGTAATGTCTGTCAGATGTTGGAATAACGTAGTAATGTCTGCCAGATGTTGGAATAAGGCAGTAATGTCTGCCAGGTGTTGGAATATGGATAGTAATGTCCGTCAGATGTTGAATAAGGTCGCAAAGTCTGTCAGATGTTGGAATAACATAGTAATGTCTGCCAGATTTTGGAATAGTAAGGTCTGTCAGATGTTGGAATAACGTAGTAATGTCTGCCAGATGTTGGAATAAGGTAGTAATGTCTGTCAGATGTTGGAATAATGAAGGAATATCTGCCAGATGTTGGAATATGGTAGTAATGTCTGTCAGATGTTGGAATATGGTAGTAATGTCTGTCAGATGTTGGAATAAAGTAGTAATGTCTGTCAGATGTTGGAATAAAGTAGTAATGTCTGTCAGATGTTGGAATATGGTAGTTATGTCTGCCAGATGTTGGAATATTGGTAGCAATGTCAGCCTGTTGGAATATGGTAGCAATGTCTGCCAGGTGTTGGAATATGGATAGTAATGTCTGTCAGATGTTGAATAAGGTCGTAATGTCTGTCAGATGTTGAATAAGGTACGGTAGTAATGTCTGTCAGATGTTGGAATAACGTAGTAATGTCTGCCAGATGTTGGAATAAGGCAGTAATGTCTGCCAGGTGTTAGAATATGGATAGTAATGTCTGTCAGATGTTGAATAAGGTCGTCAAGTCTGTCAGATGTTGGAATAACATAGTAATGTCTGCCAGATTTTGGAATAGTAATGTCTGCCAGATGTTGGTATATGGTAGTAATGTCTGTCAGATGTTGGAATAAAGTAGTAATGTCTGTCAGATTTGGGAATAAGGCAGTCATGTCTGTCAGTTGTTGGAATATGGTAGTAATGTTTGTCAGATGTTGGTATATGGTAGTAATGTTGGAATAAAGAAGTAATGTCTGTCAGATGTTGGAATAAAGTAGTAATGTCTGCCAGGTGTTGGAATATGGATAGTAATGTCTGTCAGATGTTGAATGAGGTCGTAATGTCTGTCAGATGTTGGTATATTGGTAGTAATGTCTGTCAGATGTTGGAATAAAGTAGTAATGTCTGTCAGATGTTGGAATAAAGTAGTAATGTCTGCCAGATGTTGGAATAAGGAAGGAATGTCTGCCAGGTGTTGGAATATGGATAGTAATGTCTGTCAGATGTTGAATAAGGTCGTAATGTCTGTCAGATGTTGAATAAGGTCGTAAAGTCTGTCAGATGTTGGAATAACATAGTAATGTCTGCCAGATTTTGGAATAGTAATGTCTGTCAGATGTTGGAATAAGGTAGTCATGTCTGTCAGATGTTGGAATATGGTAGTAATGTCTGTCAGATGTTGGAATAACGTAGTAATGTCTGCCAGATGTTGGAATAAGGCAGTAATGTCTGTCAGACGTTGGAATATGGTAGTAATGTCTGTCAGATGTTGAATAAGGTTGTAATGTCAGTCAGATGTTGGAATAGCAATGTCTGCCAGGTTTTGGAATATGGATAGTAATGTCTGTCAGATGTTGAATGAGGTCGTAATGTCTGTCAGATGTTGAATAAGGTACGGTAGTAATGTCTGTCAGATGTTGGAATAACGTAGTAATGTCTGCCAGATGTTGGAATAAGGCAGTAATGTCTGTCAGATGTTTGTATATGGTAGTAATGTCTGTCAGATGTTGGAATAACGTAGTAATGTCTGCCAGATGTTGGAATAAGGCAGTAATGTCTGTCAGATGTTGAATAAGGTCGTAAAGTCTGTCAGATGTTGGAATAACATAGTAATGTCTGCCATATTTTGGAATAGTAAGGTCTGTCAGATGTTGGAATAAGGTAGTCATGTCTGTCAGATGTTGGAATAACGTAGTAATGTCTGTCAGATTTTGGAATAAAGTAGTAATGTCTGTCAGATGTTGGAATAAAGTAGTAATGTCTGTCAGATGTTGGAATATGGTAGTTATGTCTGCCAGATGTTGGAATAAGGCAGTAATGTCTGCCAGGTGTTGGAATATGGATAGTAATGTCTGTCAGATGTTGAATAAGGTCGCAAAGTCTGTCAGATGTTGGAATAACATAGTAATGTCTGCCAGATTTTGGAATAGTAAGGTCAGATGTTGGAATAAGGTAGTCATGTCTGTCAGATGTTGGAATAACGTAGTAATGTCTGCCAGATGTTGGAATAAGGCAGTAATGTCTGTCAGATGTTGAATAAGGTCGTAAAGTCTGTCAGATGTTGGAATAACATAGTAATGTCTGCCATATTTTGGAATAGTAAGGTCTGTCAGATGTTGGAATAAGGTAGTCATGTCTGTCAGATGTTGGAATAACGTAGTAATGTCTGCCAGATGTTGGAATAAGGCAGTAATGTCTGTCAGATGTTGGAATAAAGTAGTAATGTCTGTCAGATGTTGAATAAGGTCGTAATGTCTGTCAGATGTTGGAATAGCAATGTCTGCCAGATGTTGGAATAAGGAAGGAATGTCTGCCAGGTTTTGGAATATGGATAGTAATGTCTGTCAGATGTTGAATGAGGTCGTAATGTCTGTCAGATGTTGAATAAGGTACGGTAGTAATGTCTGTCAGACGTTGGAATATGGTAGTAATGTCTGTCAGATGTTGGAATAATGTAGTAATGTCTGCCAGATGTTGGAATAAGGCAGTAATGTCTGTCAGATGTTGAATAAGGTCGTAAAGTCTGTCAGATGTTGGAATAACATAGTAATGTCTGCCACCCTATGTGGTGGATTGTGTTCTTTTATTTAATAATTTTCATTTTAGTAAGCGTTGTTTCCACATAGCGATTTTGATAATTTAATTTGACTTTATATTGTCCTTGTCCCAATTTTGGTTTGTTTAGTTTGCAAGTTTTACATTTTAATTTCTTATGTTCTTATCATCTTATGTCCGTAGCAGAGCGGGAGTGAGTTTGTTTACGCGCGGGACTATTTATATCGACAAAATCGAGTTACAAAACTTATCAAAACTATTCTACCACAACGGAATCTATGTGAGTATATTATAAGGACTCCATAGAGCTACACTTTCCCTAATAAATTATGTATAATAACGCTGCGAGTCTATTCGCGATAATTATCGCTTTTAATAACTAGAAAAAGAGGACTTCGATTAAACAATTACGAAATTCGTGGTAGGCCTAGGCCTATTAAAATAAAAAAAAAAATCCGATTTATGTTGCAGGCTAGGCCTAGGCTATGTCAGTAGTGGTAGGCTACACCCGGTAAGGCGGTAAACTAGGGGCCTACATCCATCCCAAAATCCCAATCGTAGGCCTATAGCCTACATTGTAAACATTGATTAAAACCACGGCCATAACTCTTACATCAGCTTAAGAAAGTAATGAGTTCGCCAAATACAGTAGTTGATACAAACAATATGCAGTAAGCTACTTACCTACCACAAAACCTGCATATTGCATATGGCAGCTTCAAGCAGGCCCACAATAAATACACCTAGTTCACGCCTTTCTCTTCTTATTTCCGCTTCCACGGTAGCTTCAACAATGGCACACGAGATTCAAGTACACGCACACGCAAGTCTATAGCAACTGGCACTGCATTACGAGCATAAATAGCGAATTATTGGACACTGACGAAGTGACGAGAACACGGGGTTGTTTGTTTTGGTCAGGCTCGGCGAGTCGGTTGCTGGTCGGGAGATAGCCTTTTGCAACGGCCTCCCCTTTTCTGTTTTATTGTTTTCTGTTTTTGTTTATGTTTTAAAATGTAAAACTTGCAAACTAAACAAACCAAAACTGGGACAAAGACAATATAAAGTCAAATTAAATTATCAAAATCGCTGTGGAAACAATGCTTACTAAAATAAAATGTATAAAATAAACTGGTTGTGGTTAATTTTTTTCTCTTTTATATAAAATTCATAAATTATGTATTTAACTTCCTCTTTTTCTATATTCTTGTCAAACAAAAGTTTTCCAGTCCAATTGGCATCGTAAGTCCTACTCATTATTCTTTCTCTCTCACAATCTATCTATCTATCTATCTATTTCTCTATCTATCAATCTATCTCAAACTAATTACTCCGCTCTCACTATCTATCTGTCTATCTATTTATCTACGCATCTATGTATCTATCTCTATCTCACAAACTACTCATTACTCTCTCTCTCAATCTATCTATTTATCTATCTATATATCCAAGTGTAAATCTATCTATGTATCTCTCAACTCTCTCCCTCTCTCACACATAGACCATACCTGCACAATGGAGCTGATAATTATACTCAATAAATAGGTGTGGACGTTTACAGCCCATTTGCTCCAGCTCTTCCTGATTTACAAGGGACTAGGTAGGGTGGTGTCACAATGAACAGACTATTGATTATCCATTTATTTATATAGCATACATTTATTATACGTGGCATTTCTCCTAATATCATGTTTTCAGCTATTCGTTTCTTCCTTTTCATCCTCTTCATCCTCCTCCTCCTTCTCCTCATTATCTTCCTCCTCCTCTTCCTCCCCATCCTCTTCCTCCTCCTCCTCCTCTTCTTCCTCCTACACCTCCTCCTCTTACTCCACCACCTCCTCTTACTCCACCACCTCCACCTCCTCTTCTTCCTCCTCCTCCTCCTCCTCTTCTTCCTCCTGTGAAAAAAGGAAAACATTAGTCAGACCTCAACAAAAGAAGGAAAAACTCTACATAACAAACATGGGAACCTGATAAAAACACCGTATACTTATAAAAACAGACAACATATTATAATAAACACCATATGAGGAGGAGCACATTGTTGACAATTCGGTTGACATATAGCTTCATCAGGCCAATGTACTCCAAATATTGAGATGAAAGATAGGCTATGGTATACCAAATAAACAATAAATCCAAATATATAGCAGTTTAAAACAATCCCAATAAAAAAAATAGGACAGCAACTTCAAATAATAAAACGAATACAACTCCGAATAAAAAGAGGAAAGCTATTAAAAAAAATAAAAAAATAAGGACAACCCCACTAAAAGATGCCAACACCAACAACGAGACACCTACTCCTAACAACAGTGTTAAGCAGGTACACACGAGAGCTTTTATAGTCAACATTCGATGATCAACATTTTTCTGGCAACATTTCTGGACTATTTTGCACTGGTATCGGAAACTAGACTGATGGTGGATGAATTTAGGTAACCGAAATATTTTAAATGTTGACCTCATAAGCTGCCAGACCAGTATTGAGGATAAATGTTGAGGGAAATAGCACTCGTGTGTACCTACCTGCTTTAGGAAAGCAACTCTAAATAGAAGGTGATGACGATTGATGATTAATAATGAGTATGTTGTTAGTAAAGATGATTATGGTGACTGATAATGATTTAATGATGAAAAGGATGATTTATAATTATATAATGGTTATGATGCTGTATTAGTAAAGATGATTATGGTGACTGATAATGATTTAATGATGAAAAGGATGATTTATATATAATGGCTAGGCTACTGTATTAGTAAAGATGATTAGGGTGTTGATACTATCTATGACTGTGGTGATAGTATTGAGATACATTCACTTCATGATATTCACGAGGATGGTATGTTCTCTTTAGAATCGTCCATGTCATGCTAAATATAATCAAAGTATCTCTATGCTTAGGTTCGGTACAGTAGGCCTACATCCAATCGTCTTTGTCATAATGTTATAAACTGTCTTGATAGCGTAATGCATAATGAGCGAAATGTCGATGTGAGTATCCTGGGTTCGAGTCCTGGGAGTGCCACATGTATTTGTTGATTTCATTGAGTTTAGATGTGAAGTTGGTTGGTGTAAAAAAAACATAATAATATAAATATTATATAAGTTGTATGGCTGTAAGTATTTCTTCTATCTATGGCAACAAAATATATATATATATATATGCAAAAAAAAAAAAAAAAAATGAAATAACAAATAAATTGACTTAGAAAGATCAATATCGTGTGTGGTACCCAGGCCAGGGTTAACAGTGCACCAGGATCCAACCATTGATCTACCAGACTTCGAATGATGGCAGTGATAATGGCGCAAGTCGACCATGATAATATAGCGTAGTACAGTCACCTCCGTATGTTCATGGTCCAAAACAGAGGCCGGGTTACGGTGACTTGAGGTACTGGGCATGGTGATTACAGTGACCTAGTACTACTACTATTGGTCATGGTAAACGAGGGTCAAAGCACGAACCATCATATGACCTGTTGGTGAGTCATCCTAGGTCATCACCAGGACACGTAGGATATGGTCACTCGGATACCACACACGATTAACTTATTTAGTTAGTTAAAATAGGACTTCAGAGGCTATCAACCCCTTCCGGATTATTAAGCCAGCACACTGTAAGTCAAGTACATTTTCAGGAATGGAGCCCCTTATCGAGAACCTCAGTCACTTGATTAACAGGTAAATACAAGAGTTTTTACGATTTTTTGTCTTCTATACTAAACGTTTCATAGTTCGGGTTTGGGATAAAATGAGAATGTGGAAATAACTTTGAAAAGTTGACATAATGAACATATACACCTGAAGAATATGTATAACTTTTGTGCTAGTGATGATTATGATATACCGGTATGTTTTCCGTGTGGGAAGGAGGGGGGGGGGGGGGGTAATGAAAGACAAGGAAATTACAGACAAAATAAATAAATACATAAATATAAAATGGTCAAACCATAATTAGGCAAACCCGAGAGAGAGTGAGAGTGAATGAGAGTGAATGTGTGAGAGGAAAGCAAAGACAAAATTGAAAATGGGAAAGAAAAATACACATGATAATAGACCAAAAATAGTGATGCAGCCAATAAATACAAAATACCTGAACATACCAGCATACGTGTTAGAGTTTGCACACCAAATAATTCCAGCGCAGAGCTAAAAAATACGTGGTGTCCCTCCTCGAGGCACACAGACAACTGAAACCCTACAGATTCTTGGAACTTATATGGTATTGAATCAGGGTTACGAATTGATCACTTGCGACTTTTGAGCGGTCCCTACTAGGCAGTCTGTACTTAATCCTAAAATCCACTTTGTAGCCACTATCATCTTATAATTAAATATGGACGGCCTAGTAGGGACCGCAAGGTCTGTGCAGTCTGTGTACTTATGTAACTCTATGTAACTCTAATAATATACTGTAGACTATACGTTACATAAGGATGTTAAAGACGATTGCAAGAATGAAAACTATATAATATCGCATATAGCGATAACTATATAGATAATAAATATAATACAAATAATAATAATAACACTAATAGAAATGATAATAATAATTATAATAATAGAAATGATAATAATACAAATTATAATTAAATATCAATTATAATAATAATAATAATAGCAACAACAATAATAATAAAATATAAAGTAAATATATGAATATATTATCTGAAATATCGATTCTCACCATATTCCAACATCTGGCAGACATTACTACTTTATTCCAACATCTGACAGACATTACTGCCTTATTCCCAAATCTGACAGACATTACTACTATATTCCAACATCTGACAGACATTACTACCTCATTCAACATCTGACAGACATTACTGCCTTATTCCAACATCTGACAGACATTACTATCCATATTCCAACATCTGACAGACATTACTATCCATATTCCAACACCTGGCAGACATTCCTTCCTTATTCCAACATCTGGCAGACATTACTACTTTATTCCAACAACTGACAGACATGACTGCCTTATTCCCAAATCTGACAGACATTACTACTTTATTCCAACATCTGACAGACATTACTACCATATACCAACATCTGACAGACATTACTACTTTATTCCAACATCTGGCAGACATTACTACCATATTCCAACATCTGGCAGACATTACTACCTAATTCAACATCTGACAGACATTACTACTTTATTCCAACATCTGACAGACATTACTTCTTTATTCCAACATCTGACAGACATTACTACCATATTCCAACACCTGACAGACATTACTGCCTTATTCCCAAATCTGACAGACATTACGTATTCCTACATCTGACTGACATTACTACCACATTCCAACATCTGACAGACATTACTACCGTACCTTATTCAACATCTGACAGACATTACGACCTTATTCAACATCTGACAGACATTACTATCCATATTCCAACACCTGGCAGACATTCCTTCCTTATTCCAACATCTGGCAGACATTGCTATTCCAAAATCTGGCAGACATTACTATGTTATTCCAACATCTGACAGACATTACGATCTTATTCAACGTCTGACAGACATTACTATTCCAAAATCTGGCAGACATTACTATGTTATTCAACATCTGACAGACATTACTATCCATATTCCAACACCTGACAGACATTCCTTCCTTATTCCAACATCTGACAGACATTACTACCTTATTCAACATCTGACAGACATTACGACCTTATTCAACATCTGACAGACATTACTATCCATATTCCAACACCTGGCAGACATTCCTTCCTTATTCCAACATCTGGCAGACATTGCTATTCCAAAATCTGGCAGACATTACTATGTTATTCCAACATCTGACAGACATTACGACCTTATTCAACGTCTGACAGACATTACTATTCCAAAATCTGGCAGACATTACTATGTTATTCAACATCTGACAGACATTACTATCCATATTCCAACACCTGGCAGACATTACTGCCTTATTCCAACATCTGGCACATTACTACCGTACCTTTTTCAACATCTGACAGACATTACTTATTCCAACATCTGACAGACATTACTACCTCATTCAACATATGACAGACATTACTGCCTTATTCCAACATCTGGCAGACATTACTACGTTATTCCAACATCTGGCAGACATTACTGCCTTATTCCCAAATCTGACAGACATTACTACCATATACCAACATCTGACAGACATGACTACCTTATTCCAACATCTGACAGACATTACTATTCCAACATCTGGCAGACATTACTACTTTATTCCAACATCTGACAGACATTACTACTTTATTCCAACATCTGACAGATATATTACTTATTCCAACATCTGGCAGACATTACTACGTTATTCCAACATCTGACAGACATTACTGCCTTATTCCCAAATCTGACAGACATGACTATGTTATTCCAACATCTGACAGACATTATTAATTTATTCCAACATCTGACAGACATTACGGTACCTTATTCAACATCTGACAGACAGTACGACCTTATTCAACATCTGACAGACATTACTATCCATATTCCAACACCTGGCAGACATTCCTTCCTTATTCCAACATCTGGCAGACATTGCTACCATATTCCAACAGGCTGACATTGCTCATATTCCAACATCTGGCAGACATAACTACCATATTCCAACATCTGACAGACATTACTACGTTATCCCAACGACAGACATTACGACCTTATTCAACATCTGACAAACATTACTATCCATATTCCAACACCTGGCAGACATTCCTTCCTTATTCCAACATCTGACAGACATTACTACCTTATTCAACATCTGACAGACATTACGACCTTATTCAACATCTGACAGACATTACTATCCATATTCCAACACCTGGCAGACATTCCTTCCTTATTCCAACATCTGGCAGACATTGCTATTCCAAAATCTGGCAGACATTACTACTTTATTCCAACATCTGACAGACATTACTACTTTATTCCAACATCTGACAGACATTACTACTTATTCCAACATCTGGCGGACATTACTACATTATTCCAACATCTGACAGACATTACTACGTTATTCCAACATCTGGTTTTTGCGATTTAAGGCGGCCGGCCCATTACTTTGGCGATTTTAACACTGTGACGCATGTCGAGTATGAGCATGCTGTACAGAACGCCCAGTCAGGCCCCACTCTCGCTAGGATCGTCAGGGCAGGAACTTTGGCTGTAGTCTGTGTAGAGTTTCCTAACTCAGTTTATGTGAACCGTTGTACTATAAGTATTATCATTATGTATTTTGTTTTCTTCTAAGTCAACGAGTTCTATTTTATATCATTAGATATAAGTATTGTGTGTGGGACTTATATGTAATGATGAGAGGAGAGAGAGGGAGATATTACGTAACGGGGATCAGTGAGTGCGCCACGCGGGCCGGTAGGCCTAATTCCCTCCTCCCTCCTCCCTTCCTCCCTTTCAGCGCGTGGGAAGTTCTTTGTCGATCCCAGATTGAGAGAGAATATGACGTCATGATTGCCAGTGGGCGGTCCTTAAGTAGTTTGAGATATGCCGCTAGAGGGCCGAGTATAAAAAGGAGAGGTCCTCGCCACAATTCTTCAGAACTCATCGAGTCATCAGGCAAAGCGACCTCTCATATCCCTTGCAACTATCCATATTCTTCCGACTGATGTGAACTTTCTCTACTCTCTGAACAGCCTATCTTCTTCTCTTCTCGTCCCTGTTTAACCTCCATGACCCCTTTGGTGCAGATTTAGTCAGCCAAAGTATTATCGCTTGAGTTCTCACGAGATAAGTGCCTGTTAGATAGCCTATTTTTGGAAGGGTTAACTAGAATAGGATTGATTGATGTTTGTTGCACTCGTATATGCATTTCCCTGTGTGCGATTATTCATGTTCCTGTTTTCTGCTGGTTTAGGCAATGCTAGACTGGGATAGGGTTTCTGAGTTGTGATTTCCTATGAGTACTAGGTTGCGGTTGAACCAGTACAATTGCAACGGAGACGTGGAACGCCTAGGTGGTCTTTCTGACTGTGTACCGTGGGAGTTTAGCACTGTGTTGCGAGTGAGGGCTTTTGCCTGTGCCACCCAACACTGTGCTATCTCATTTGCTTGACTTTGAGAGGATCGCCAGGAGAGAACCAGATACTAGTGATCTGGATCTCTCAAGAGAGCATCCCGTCAATTACCGTAATTTGGCCGCACAGTCTTAAGGACCTCGCTAGGCTACGAGCCGCTTGCTCAGCCATTGTCTCTTAACCTTAGATATCCCAGCTAGACTTTGCTCGACCAGCAGATACAGCATAGTATTGAAGCTTCTCCTTATGTATATTATTGTTTAAGCACTATTGATTTCATGTGTGGCACGCTTAGCTACTTCAGAGATTAGTGGCCCACGAGCACAATCTTAGTAGGCTATTGCCAGTGCATTGTCGGAGTACTTCTTCTTAATGTTTGCCATATCCTATTGCTTATTCTTATAATTCTTCTTATGTCAATTTAAAGCCTTTAATTACAAGTGAGTTATTCATTAAATTGCTGTTCAAAATCCGATACTTACTTCTTATGAGTATTCGAGAAGCATCTAACTTATCAGAAGATTCCTTGCTTGATGCTCGAGGACTATTGTTTAACGTAACGTAATAGTGCCGATCCGAAGTAGAGGGTGGAGGACTTCTTAAGTTCTTAGTTCAAGGGTGGATTACTTCGGCTTCGGCCAACACTATTCTTTAGTGTTGTAGTACTTTCTTCTTTGTTTGATTGTTGACCAGACTAGATAACTCCCGTCTTGCTATTAGTCTGTTGTGTGAAACGCTAGTACCGAGTTCTTGTATACCCCGTTATAGCAGATAGAACTCTGGAGGGTAGTGGCGTTTTTTGTTCGGCTGGCAGTACTCTGGGGTTGGGATCGTGTGTTTCCGTTGTGGCAGCGAGCCATACTCGAGTCCTGTGTAAGAGCCCTAGTGTACCCGAGTGCCCGGTCGTAACAAATGGCGACCTTGCTTAGGATTTTGTGAACAGTATAATTTTTTGCAGAGTTGTACAACATTTGTTTGTTCGTACTTTAGCGTACATATTGAAGAATATTTTTTTTTTTGTAAGGCAATTAGGAGAGCATTTAAGAGACTCCAGTTAATTTAGTAATTAGTGCTTGCATAAGGGAGTTTAACACTTTTGTCTCGAGAATTTTTTGGTGAACTTCAGTATGTCGGGCCCTAGTACTGACGAGGAGCGAGAGATGCTAAGTGAGGAGGTGCCGTTAGTAACTAGTGAGGAGGATGCTAGACTTTTTGTGAGTAAGCAGTACCATGTGACGGAGGAGAGGCTGACTGGGGTGAATGTTTATGGCTTGCGCCTGATAGCCCAGGTTTTGGGCAGATCCAATGTAGCAGCGATGTCCAAGGGGGAGCTGATTTCCTGGGTGTTGCGTGGGCGACATGGGGTTTCGGAGGAGAGGGCGTTTGGGGGGGTTCCTCCCCAGATCCCCTCTCACTCGACTCCCACAGTGCCGTCCACTCAGTTGCCGGAGGTTAGCACTCTCCCACAGAGGGATGAGCATTGGAAGATTGGAGTGCCCTCGGGCGGTGCGTATGGTGGTTCCCCAGTTCTTGCCCCCCCTCCTTCAGTAGTTGCAGCTCCCTCTTCCGGCCTGTCTCCTGAGATGATATTTAAACTCGAGCTTGCTAAAATTGAGATTGAGGCTAGGAAGCAGGAGATGGAGAATGAGTCTAGGAGGCATGAGAAGGAGATGGAGGCTGAGTCTAGGAGGTATGCAATCGAGGCTGAGTCTAGGAAGTATGCGATTGAGGCTGAATCTAGGAAGCAGGAGAATGAGACTAGGAAGCAGGAGAATGAGACTAGGAGGCACGAGGATGAGACTAGGAGGCACGAGGCTGAGCTTAGATACGACTCCGAGAAATATTGTGCTCAGATAGACTTAGATAAGACTCGTGCAGAGTCGACAGGGATTCGGATGGGCCGGGAGGGCCAAGTAAGAGAACAGTCCTTGTCTCACTTAGTCAAATTGGTGCCGGCATTTAGTGAAACTGAAGTCACAGAATTTTTTAATCGTTTTGAGAAGAAGTGTAGGGAGCATAATTGGCCTGAAGAGAAGTGGGCAGCTCTGGTCTCCTCAAGACTTACGGGTAAGGGTCTGAAGGCTTATGATGCACTGCCTTTAGAGTCTTGCATTGACTACCCAGAATTGAAGAGAGCTGTCCTACGGGCATACGAGTTGCAACCAGAAACATATCGATTGAAGTTTCGGGGTGTTACAAAGACTAGGGAGGCGACCTTTCTTGAGCATGCCCGGGACTTAAAAGATGCACTTACAAACTGGACACGTTCTGAGAAAGCTGAGACGGCCGAACAGTTGACTGAGCTGTTTCTGCTCGAGCAGTTTTATAAGTGTACAGGTGCAGAAATGACTTTAACTATTAAAGAAAAGAATCCAAAAACTCTACAGGAGGCAGCTGAGATGGCTGACCTCCGGCTATCATTAATTCGTGGGTGCGGGTCTGCCCAGCGTAGTGAGGCAGGTAACAAGGGGCGTGACGCCCCACCCCCCCCGAGTTAGTAATATATCTTATGCAAACAAGTACAAGAGTTATGATACCAAGACTGACCACAAGACTAGCACCGTCCCATTTAAGAAGGGGCCGGGCCCTTCCCAGTACCAAGGGAAGCCCAAAGGGGAGTTAGAGTGTTATCAATGTCATAAAAAGGGGCACTTTGCAAGAGTCTGTCCTAGCAAACCACCTACAGCAGCTGTGTCTTTGGCCTGCAACATTGGTGTGTCTCTGAAGCCTTCTGAGTTTGCCCGGGGCAGTTCGTCAGAGGCTGAGGCACAGCCAATGCAGAAGCACCTGGGAGGCTCGAACCCTGCTCAGGATGTTTTTTGCGACCATAGAGGACGGGGTTGCGTGATGTGGGCGGGGCGCAAGCATGGAGTAGAGGTCTTGCGTGATACAGGTGCTTCCCAGACTTTGATGAAAAACTTGACTGGCTACCCTATAAATGCGGCTCGGGTGGTGGTGGTGCAGGGTATTAATGCAACTCGGTCATACCCGCTGGTGCGGTTGGAGTTGGAGGTGGATGGTGTGGCACGTGAATTGGATGTTGGGATTGTGGAGAAACTGCCAGTGGAGGGCGTCGACCTTCTTCTCGGCAACGACTTTGCAATGCCCGCTTCTGAGGTTCTACCCTTAGTCGTTGCCGAGAGGCCGGCCGACGTGAGTAGGGAAGAGCGAGAGTGGGTCGAGCGGTGCCAGGCACAACCCATGGCGTGTGCTGTCACCCGAGCTCGGGCAGCTAAAGTGTCACAGCCTAGTCCTCCGTCTTCAGACCAGCAGAGGAACGATCAACAGGAGGAGGCTAAAGCTGGAGTTGGTTTTAAGAGTTTTGACTCGGCGGCTCTCCTGGGTGATTCAGTATTAGCACCATTACTTAGTTCTGGAGTAGCCCCTGGGCCTGTCATCGAGAGTGACGAGGCTGGGCCTGACGAGTCTCCACGACAGCAACGTTATGAACATCGAGAGAGACAGAGGGAGCAGCTCAGTATCGGGGAGGGTCATGCATTGCTCCGGGAGCAGTTAGATCGCTTGGCACCCTCAGATATACGTCGGTTGCAGCTGGAGGACCCTGAGCTCCAAACGTGTGCTAATGGAGCTGTGGAGCTCGACGAGGACGGTGATGCACAGCCGGGAGATTTTTTTTATTTAGATGGCATCCTGTATCGGCGTTTTCAAGACCCTAACCGTAGCTGGAAGATGGGGTCCGGGGTAGTGGACCAGTTGATGGTGCCGCGGGAGTGCAGGGATAGCCTACTGAGTTTGGCGCATGACACACCGCTGGCAGGACATTTGGGGGTAAGAAAAACGGTGGCGGCTTTGGGGAAGTTGTTTTGGTGGCCGGGGATGAAGTCTCATGTGCAGTCCTGGATAAACTCATGTGATATTTGTCAACGGGTCGGGAAACCAAACCAAGTTATTCCTAAAGCTCCGTTGCACCCTATTCCTGTAATTGGGCCACCTTTTAGTAAGATTGTTGTTGACATGGTTGGTCCCCTCCCTCCCACAAAGGCTGGTAATAAATTTTTGTTAACCATCATGGATGTTGCCACTAGATACCCCGATGCATACCCCATGAAAAACGGCATGGCTAAGACGGTAGTCAGTAACTTGTTGTGGTACTTTTCAAGGTACGGGTACCCGGAGGAGATTCAGTCTGATCAGGGGTCCAATTTCACCTCCAATCTCTTTAAGCAAACAATGCAACAGCATGGAATACGGGCGGTGGTATCGTCAGCGTATCACCCTGAGAGCCAAGGGGTGCTTGAGCGGTGGCATGCCACCCTTAAAAGCATGCTCAGGTGTTATTGTGCTGATAACGGAAGAGATTGGGATCTTGGATTGCCGTATGTACTGTTTGCTGCTCGGGAAGTGCCTGGTGAGAGCCTGGGATTTAGTCCAAACGAGCTGATTTTTGGACACCGAGTCAGGGGCCCCCTTAATATGCTGCGGGAAATTTGGGAAGGAACTGTGCCGCCTTGTTCCTTGTTGAAGTATGTGTTTGAAAGCCGTGAGCGCATGCTTAAGAGTCTGGAGATGGCAGGTCGGAATTTAACAGGGTCACAAGCTTTAATGAAGGACAGGTATGATCACAAAGTGAAGCTCCGGGAGTTCATTGTGGGACAGGAGGTGTTGATTTTGTTGCCTTTGGTGGGTAACCCCTTGTCGGCGAAGTATACTGGACCCTATAAAATTGTGGAGAAAATTTCGGACCTAGATTACCTTGTTGCCACTCCAGACAGGAGGAAGAAGAATCAGTTATGTCACGTGAACCTGATAAAAGAGTATGTGAGGCGCCCCTCTGAGCCTCTCACTGTCCCTGTGTTGGCTTGTTGCGGCCGTGGTGGAGAAGGAGAGGGGGACAGTCAAGCTTCAGAGGAGGATAGCTGGGATCACCATGTTTCAGCGGATCAGTGGGCGGGGAACTCGAGCCTAAGGGCTGACGAGGCTATAGCCCATTTGCCTGAGCCGCAATTTGAAGCTATCCGTCAGTTGCTCGGTTTATACCCCACTGTATTCGCTGAACATCCAGGCCTCACTACTCAGGCTATGCATGATGTTGACGTGGGGCACCATCTACCCTTTAAGTCAATCCCATACCGTGTGCCCCCCATAAAACTACCCGCTCTGAGGGATGAGTTGGAGTATATGCTCGGTAGAGGGTTGATAGAGAAAGGTACCGTTAAATGGACTTCCCCCGTAACACTGCAGCCTAAACCAGATGGCAAGGTACGCTTCTGTATTGATTTCCGTAGGCTAAACGGTTTGACTCCAACTAACCCATATCCTCTTCCTCGGGTTGATGATAGTGTTGATAAAATTGGTAATGCTCGGTTTTTGTCTAAAGTTGATTTAGTAAAAGGCTACTGGCAAGTACCTTTGTCCGAGCGCGCTAAAGAGGTATGTGGTTTTGTGGTGGACGGGAGTACTTACCGGTGTAATGTTATGCCCTACGGACTTAAGAATGCACCAGCAACGTTTCAGAACCTGATGAATGAAATTGTCAAGGACATTCCAAATTGCACCGTATACTTGGACGATGTAATCATTTATGATGACGACTTTGAGAGCCATTGTGAGCACCTGGAGACCTTGTTCCGGAAACTTAGTGAAGCAAGTCTGGTAGTAAATTTGGCAAAGTGTGACTTCGTAAAAGCCACTGTGCAGTACCTTGGGTTTGTAGTGGGAAGGGGACAGGTGTGCCCTCCTCAGAACAAGGTACAGGCTATCAATAAATTTCCGCACCCAACCACCAAGAAGCAGATCATGAGATTCTTGGGTATGATAGGCTACTACAGACGCTTTATAAAAGGTTACTCTACGGTGTTGGCACCTCTCACAGATTTGTTATCTAAAGACAAAAAGTTTTTGTGGGCGCCTGAGTGTGAAAAGGCTTTTAATTTAGTGAAGCATTTGCTGTGTACTCACCCGATACTCAGGGCCCCAGACTTTAACAGGCCTTTTCAGCTGGCAACAGATGCTAGTGGTGTAGGGGCTGGTGCCGTCTTGCTACAGACAGACAATGAAGGTGTGGAACACCCAGTAAGTTTCTTTT
Organism: Lithodes maja; assembly: GCA_037953745.1. Lineage (NCBI taxonomy): Eukaryota > Metazoa > Arthropoda > Malacostraca > Decapoda > Lithodidae > Lithodes > Lithodes maja. Next base: position 38,626 of record JBAKBP010006747.1, on the reverse strand, counting down.
CTAAGAAGTTCAATGCTGCACAAAAGAACTATTCTACAATAGAAAAGGAATTACTGGCGATTGTGCTGTCACTCAGGCACTTCGAGGTGTATGTTCCAGCCTATGGCCCAGTCGTGGTTATCTACACTGATCATCACCCTTTGAGATTCCTAAATCAATTTCACAATCGCAATATGAGACTGACCCGGTGGTCATTGATGTTGCAGGAGTATAACCTGGACATCCGGCATATTGCGGGATGTGACAATGTGATTGCGGATTGTTTATCGAGGGTAGATGATCAGTCGTAGGCTATCACAGGTGTATGATCCCGAAGAGATTGACACACGGGTAGCCTCCTGCTTTGGTTTGAGGAGTATTTGCGCTTGGTGCTTGTTGGCTCGCGGTTGTAGCCCAGCGTATTGGGTCGTAAAGCAGGATTGTTGAGCGTTTGGTATAGAAGAAAAATAGGCTGCCCTTATAGTGCAGCCTGGAAAAAACATATTAAAATATAAAAATCATATAAAAAACTCTTTCTTTTGATATAGATAATTGTATAAGTTTGTCATAGCCTATAGTGTTTGAGTAGTCCACGAACTATCAAACGGCTGAGCTGCTGTAAGCTCGCTCTGGGAGCATGATATTATGTCTTTTACTATTGTTGGGAGGAGTTATGAAATGTGATTTTTTTTTTTATAAGATGTGTTTTAGTGATAAACTCAGCGTTGTTTTAGTGCCATGCGGTCGCTGGGTGTGAGGGGTTTGATGGGGTTCTGTATATCAGATTTTAGCTCAGGGTTGAGCAAGTAAAATCTTGGGGGAGGTGTGACGCATGTCGAGTATGAGCATGCTGTACAGAACGCCCAGTCAGGCCCCACTCTCGCTAGGATCGTCAGGGCAGGAACTTTGGCTGTAGTCTGTGTAGAGTTTCCTAACTCAGTTTATGTGAACCGTTGTACTATAAGTATTATCTATAAGTATTATCATTATGTATTTTGTTTTCTTCTAAGTCAACGAGTTCTATTTTATATCATTAGATATAAGTATTGTGTGTGGGACTTATATGTAATGATGAGAGGAGAGAGAGAGAGATATTACGTAACGGGGATCAGTGAGTGCGCCACGCGGGCCGGTAGGCCTAATTCCCTCCTCCCTCCTCCCTTCCTCCCTTTCAGCGCGTGGGAAGTTCTTTGTCGATCCCAGATTGAGAGAGAATATGACGTCATGATTGCCAGTGGGCGGTCCTTAAGTAGTTTGAGATATGCCGCTAGAGGGCCCGAGTATAAAAAGAGAGGTTCTTGCCACCATTTCTTCAGAACTCATCAGGCAAAGCGACTTCTCATATCCCTTGCAACTATCCATATTCTTCCGACTGATGTGAACTTTCTCTACTCTCTGAACAGCCTATCTTCTTCTCTTCTCGTCCCTGTTTAACCTCCATGACCCCTTTGGTGCAGATTTAGTCAGCCAAAGTATTATCGCTTGAGTTCTCACGAGATAAGTGCCTGTTAGATAGCCTATTTTTGGAAGGGTTAACTAGAATAGGATTGATTGATGTTTGTTGCACTCGTATATGCATTTCCCTGTGTGCGATTATTCATGTTCCTGTTTTCTGCTGGTTTAGGCAATGCTAGACTGGGATAGGGTTTCTGAGTTGTGATTTCCTATGAGTACTAGGTTGCGGTTGAACCAGTACAATTGCAACGGAGACGTGGAACGCCTAGGTGGTCTTTCTGACTGTGTACCGTGGGAGTTTAGCACTGTGTTGCGAGTGAGGGCTTTTGCCTGTGCCACCCAACACTGTGCTATCTCATTTGCTTGACTTTGAGAGGATCGCCAGGAGAGAACCAGATACTAGTGATCTGGATCTCTCAAGAGAGCATCCCGTCAATTACCGTAATTTGGCCGCACAGTCTTAAGGACCTCGCTAGGCTACGAGCCGCTTGCTCAGCCATTGTCTCTTAACCTTAGATATCCCAGCTAGACTTTGCTCGACCAGCAGATACAGCATAGTATTGAAGCTTCTCCTTATGTATATTATTGTTTAAGCACTATTGATTTCATGTGTGGCACGCTTAGCTACTTCAGAGATTAGTGGCCCACGAGCACAATCTTAGTAGGCTATTGCCAGTGCATTGTCGGAGTACTTCTTCTTAATGTTTGCCATATCCTATTGCTTATTCTTATTCTTATAATTCTTCTTATGTCAATTTAAAGCCTTTAATTACCAGTGAGTTATTCATTAAATTGCTGTTCAAAATCCGATACTTACTTCTTATGAGTATTCGAGAAGCATCTAACTTATCAGAAGATTCCTTGCTTGATGCTCGAGGACTATTGTTTAACGTAACGTAATAGTGCCGATCCGAAGTAGAGGGTGGAGGACTTCTTAAGTTCTTAGTTCAAGGGTGGATTACTTCGGCTTCGGCCAACACTATTCTTTAGTGTTGTAGTACTTTCTTCTTTGTTTGATTGTTGACCAGACTAGATAACTCCCGTCTTGTTATTAGTCTGTTGTGTGAAACGCTAGTACCGAGTTCTTGTATACCCCGTTATAGCAGATAGAACTCTGGAGGGTAGTGGCGTTTTTTGTTCGGCTGGCAGTACTCTGGGGTTGGGATCGTGTGTTTCCGTTGTGGCAGCGAGCCATACTCGAGTCCTGTGTAAGAGCCCTAGTGTACCCGAGTGCCCGGTCGTAACACACAAATTCTTGCGATTCATCGTCGACTATCGGCGTTGGCATCGCATTTACATATACGTCGGCGAGATCGGCGAGATCGGCGAGGTGTGCGCAGCTGAGCGAATGTAATAGTCCATGAGCCAAGACCCGAATTTTGGGATATCGGTACCACCCGGGGTGACTAATTCTCTTAGGTGTTTTTAGCTTGCTACATGTCTCTAGTTTATGTTTTGATATGATAGCCCTTGCACATTGGTAGCTTAATGGTCGTTATCACTTCTTGAATAGACATACCCTACCGAAAATTCCGAAATTTTTTAAAATGTCAAATTTGGGGACAGGAATGCCTAAATGTCAACAAAATGCATATAGTAATTGTCACATTTAATACAAGTCCTGTAAATACACACTAAGCATGCCATGGGCTTGTACATACTATTATGGCAAATTACTACTCCTAAATATCATCTACATCAGACTCGGAATCTGACTGTTTGCACCGGCTCTTCTTCAATAGCCTTGTTCTGACATGTCTGTAACCTGCACATGTCCGTGCATTTTAGACCATTGCTGAGGCAAGTACACTTAGGGAGTTCGCATGACCGCACACACTTGCAAGACAGTAGCTGCATAACAGCATCTGGTGCTGGTGAGCCTCGCATCCAGTTGACGGCAAGCTTACCGTCCTCATCTGTCATCCAACCGCAGTCTGTTGGGTTCGCAACAAATGGCTGGCTCTGAAGACTTCTCCTCCAGATCGCAGCCTGGTAGTTTGCACGCAGTGCATGCATGAAGAGGCAGTCCTCACAAGGAGGGAGTTGACTTGACTCTACCTCTCCACGTCTTGCACAGAACAGCTCATACCGAAGCTTGTTTACCTTAGTTGTGTGGGTAGATGGTAGGTACATGTGGCAGGTGATTTCCTGTAGCTTCTCAAAGAGTTCAGGAGACACTTCCCATGAGCGTCCAAGTTCGTGAAAAGCATCGTGGTATGTCTTGTCCATCTTCACCTGCTTGAGTGTCGTCATCTTTCCTCGGCCAGCGAATGCACTGACGGTATCACAGCCTGTAAAGGCATGCATACCAATCAATGAATCACACACGCTGCCTCCCAGTGTGCGGCTCAGTGTGGTGATATCCAGGAATCTTGTCCGGTTCTTCGTCCCGCACTTCTGGAACAGATGGGATGGGATCTTGTGGCACATGCCAAGACACAACACCATGACGTCTGTATCTTCTGCAGTGATGATGACAGACTTGTTCCCAGATTCTGCTGCATGAAGTGCATGGAGAAGAAGGCGTGTGTCTGCTTCTTCTTGAGTTGACTTAAGCTCAGGAGCCTCTTCCCACTGCTCTTTGGTGATCTTGAAGCAGCGCTGCTCACATGTGACATACAGCTCCTTGTCCTTGAGCTTCTCCCTGTGCTGTGGTGCCTTCCATTCTTCTACCAAGAACTTGATAAGACTTGCCTTGTTGGAGGAACTACCGAGTAACTTTCTCCACTGCTGGATGTTGTGCCCAGGTTGAATGTTCTTGAAATGAATTTCTGTGCCTGCACTTCTTTTAGCTCGTTCTGCATCCTTGATGGATGTCTCCTTGTAGATATCAAACACAACATCAATGCGCCTGCTCTTAGCACCTTCATGAACAGCGTGACTCAGTGCTGTACCTGCAAGCTGTGAAAAAGTTCTACACCAGGGTAGATGTTTGCTGGCAGTGGAATGTCATCCTTTGAGCATTCCAGCTTCTGGATACAAAGGGCTGTATCGATCTCCTCAAACATTGAGTAAGACACACAGTGACCAAGACGATTCAGAGTTCGGATCAGTTCTGTGTTTCCTGTCAAAGACTTTACAGCATTGGTCAGCAGTACGTGCTTGGGTGGTTTTGTCTTGCCACTGGTAACAGCAAGGACCAAGTCACTGCCAAAGGAAGTGGCAAGACGTTGAGCTCTTTCAGAGGGAGTTTCACACTCACACTCTCCTGTCAGCAGGGTGTGCAGGAATTGAGTGACTGCTGCAGGAATGACATTCTGATCTGTATCGGGAGGCCATGGCTGACTCACATCTTGTTTATTGATCTCATTCCTCAGCTGCATTCCTGCTTTGGTTAAGACATCGTCAGAGTTAGCTGCTCTTGCTTCTTGCAGGTCTTTTGCCATTTTGTGTGCTTGCCGGGCAAGGTCGTCCATTGAGAGGCTGCGTGGATAGATTAGAAGCTTTCCTTTCTCATCTGGGACAAAGCGTAGTGATTCTCCAAACTCGGTTTCAATCTTTCGGCGAACATGTTTCTTTGTCGCTGGTTTCAGTTGGATAATACCACGGGACATCATGGATCTCTCAAGCCTAGATGTGAGGTTTGTCATAGGCAGTACCTCTGGGTTGGGGAATAATTTGGTCCTTATATACAAGCAGAGTTCCTCGAGGGCTTCTGTCTCAACCTCTTCGTAGCGTGCTTCCTCGCTTTCTTCCTGATTTTCACCTGCACCCGACCTGGCGGCCGCTGGGAAATCATCTTTTGTGAAGAGTTTGTAGCACGACTTGTGGTAGTGACCCTCTGCAGCAACAAGGTCTCTGCTAACTAAACCAAGGATTCTCTGGTTGAGTTTCCTTATTGCTGCTCTGCGAATCTTCTCATCTGCTCGTAGCTCAACACACTGTATGAGTGGCTCCCTTGTCTTTGTTGTTTTTATGTACTTGCTTGACTTCTCGCAGAAGATACATCCTTTGGCATACACCCTGCTAGTACTAGGGGCATCCCTTGATGCCCTCCTCCTGGGGTCGACGCTTGCTGATTCTATCTTGACACCCTTGGCAAGGATAGAATCCAGTGACTTCTTCATTGTAAAGAGACTACGACATTTACGGTGATAATGTATGTGTGGTATTCCTCCTTCTTCAAGGCCCTTGGCTGCTTCCAGGACTGGATCATGCTGCCTGATTTCTGCAGCCCTGAGCAATGTGTTCCAGGAGTCCAAATCCTGTGGTGACACCAGAGCATCGCTGTCATCATCAGAGCAGTGGATGATACAGTCGATCCGTGCTCTCTTCCTCGCAGATGGTTCCATCCTGCCGTCAAACAGTCGACACACACCTGCAAAAAATATCCCCATTAAACCATGAACAAACAAACACATTACATGGAAACCACTCTACATATGTTTGCTCCTTCCAATAATAAATTATCCCCAAAATATATCAAAAAATCCCCAAATATGAAATAAACCCCTAAATATGGAGAAACTTGAAATACACATCGGAATAATTCTTGTAGAGAATCAAATAAGCTACAAGAGCTGTTAGAATATATTTTTCAATGTTCCCCATATTTAAGGATTTATTCTAGATTTAGAGGAAAATACCCAAAATATAGAGTATATTCCGAAATATGAGGAAATTTGAAAAATACCTAGGAACAACTCTGGTAGAGAATATAATTCTACATAGGTGTTCAAAGTTTCGCGATGATTGTGTGATGGATTTTAAAGAAAATGAGGAAAACGCCGAGCGTCACGCTAAAAATCTTTATTTTTGGGTAGCGCCCCTATTGCATCAACAAAATTAGACTAAGCTACCAGTGCGAGAAGGCTATCATATCTTAATGTACTTACAGTCACTCTATAAACATTTTAGTACCATTCGTGTTTAGTCACCCCAGGTGGTACCGATATCTGGCCTGGCTCATGGACTATAACGTGAATGTGCTAATTGCAGAGTGGAATTAGCATATCACGCCAAACTAATGGGCCGAACGTCATAAAATATGAAAACTAATGGGGTTAACCATGAGGAAGAAAGGGGACCAGAAAAACGACCCATCTCCCCTTAATTCGGAGGTTGGCAATGCTTCGCCGGAGACATTTTTCTATCAAATAATGTACAAATTTAGCTTGCTTTCAAAACAAAAAATATATATGTTGGCTCGCTACCGCTCACCAGGAAAATATTGAAACCTGGATGGGGGTAAACTTCGTAAACAGTAGGCTGAACGGGGCCGAACGGATACAAGGCAAAGAGAGAGGGAGAGAAATAGAAATAAAAAAAAAAACGAGGAGAGAGAGAAAGAGTAAACTAACAAAAGCGAGGTGGGCTCAATTGTTAAGCCGTAACGCAAACATTGAGCCCACCTGCTGTTTGTTGTTATCTCTTTCTCTCCCTCTCCTCGTTTTTTTATTTGTTTTCTATTTCTCTCCCTCTCTCTTTGCCTTGTATCCGTTCGGCCCCGTTCAGCCTACTGTTTTAAGACGTTTATCTCCATCCAGGTGTCGATTTCTTCCTGGCGAGCGATAAGGAGCCAGCATTGTATGGAGAAATCCGGCTTCGCCGGAGACATTTTTCTATCGAAAAATTTACAAATTTAGCTTACTCTCAAAACAAATACATATATATTATGTCCGCTGAACATGATGGCGGTATTTAGATTATTCTATCATCATTATTGGATTTTATAGAAATAAATCTATAACGATAGTTTTTCGCTCTTATAGAATCCATTCCGCAGCAAAATATTAACTCTGTCTGTTTTCACCAATAATAAGTGCTTTTTATATTGTTTTGTTTTCATGAACGGCAAGAGGAAAGGTTATTCTATAAGATTTCATCAACAACAACAACAAATATAACAATATGTGAAATTTCACCATAGGTGAAAGATATCTCACTATAGGCCTAATAATTTTTTTTTACCCACCTCTCCGAAGTTGCTCTTTGGCCTCGGCAGGTGTGTCTTGAGCATTCCGCGACGTCCCAAGGCCCTTCGCATGCCTCGTGCAGAGTGTACCCCTGGCGGGTACAGCCTCGGCGAGTACTCATGCGTACGTCGATGACTAATTGACTAGGAAATCGCCGATGATCATCGATGTTCTCGGAACATCCAAGAGCATCGGCGAGATCCGTCGGTCGTGCGACGTTTTGGAACATTTCAACGATTTTCTTCGTGGTGCGACAAACTCCGCGATGTCTCGCCGCCGATGTCGCAGATGATAGCAGAAACCCTTCGGCGATGCTCGACGATGCTTGCGAGGGTAACCAATCATCGTGAGTCCTCGTCCAAAATTTTGAACTGTGCGAACATTATGCGACGACCTGCGAGGGCCCTTGCGAGGCCTGAGAGGCCTTGAAAGTCAAACGATTTTTTATGAGAGGTGTTGAGACATGTCACGAATGTGCCAATTTATTGGTTTCGGCGACGAAAATCGTGACTTGTTTCACCAGTGGGAAAGGGGCATTAAGGACCTTGCTAACAGGTAGGTGTGTATTCAAAATACAATTTGGAATATACGGGGTAATAGTTTAATTTCGTTAACGAGAGAGAATGAGAGTGAGTGTGAGAATGAGTGTGTGAGAGAGAATATACTTCACCTTTGAAAGCAGGTGATAAAGTGATGAAATTTAGGCGAAAGTTGTACTGGACTAAATTCAGTATTTAAATAGCCCAACTATTTCACTGTGTAACAATTGCCAATGCATTTGAAGCCGAAACGCTAATGGGTTTGGAAAGAAAACTGTAGCTAAACTAACAAGATTTCACAAGCCATATAACCCCGAGTTTATCGCTTTGTGTAGAAAATGTTGAGAGGCTACTGAGAGTGACACTGTACCTGGTAGTGAAGTGCAGAGACTGATAGGTACAGTATGTTGTGCATGTGGAGAGATAGAGAGAGAGAGATATTATTGTTCTATCCTGTAAAGCGGAGGGATGTTTATGTGTTCGTGTTGGTATGTGCAGTGTGGGATTTATGAATACAAATAAGAACATAAAAACATAAGAAAATGGGAGTCTGCAGAAAGCCGATTTGCCTACACAAGGCAGATCCCTGTCACACCCAACCCTAATTATAAGCCCAGCTTAAAAACACCATTAAGACTTACCTCACCGAAACGGTCAGAGGTCAGAAAAACGGGGATCTGCAGATCCCCACACCTGGGCCACACCTGATAGATTACCCTCACACCCAACCCATCTCGTCCATATGCCTATCTAATTGTATCTTAAAGCTCCCTATCGTTCTTGATCCCACTATAGCACTTGGTAGCCTATTCCACCTATCTACAACTCTGTTACCAAACCAATATTTGCCTATATCTTTTTTGAAACGAAATTTATCTAATTTGAAACCATTTGTACTAGTTCTTTCCCTATCACTGAGCTTTAGTACATTTTTCATGTCCCCTTTATTAATCCAACTAACCCACTTGAATACCTCTATCATGTCCCCTCTAACTCTGCGTCTCTCTAACGAATGTAAGCCTAATTTCTTCAACCTTTCTTTATACGGAAGATTTCTAATATTATGGATCATTTTTGTCATTCTACGTTGTACTCTCTCCAATGAATCTATTTCCATTCTGTAATAAGGACACCAAAATTGAACAGCATAATCCATATGGGGTCTCACTAATGACAAGTAAAGTTTTAAGATAACATCAGCAGTTCTGTTACACTCCTAGAGATGAACCCGAGAATCCTGTTTGCCTTGTTTCGAACGCTTATACACTGTTTTCTAGGCTTCAAATCATTGCTAACAAACACACTTAGATCTTTCTCACAATTCGAGTTTTCTAATTCCATATTAGCTAGTTTATATTTAACAATTGTAGTCATCTTCCCTATCTTTAATACCTTGCATTTGTCAATGTTAAACTTCATCTGCCAATTTACTGACCATTCGTGTAAGGTATCTAGATCCCTTTGGAGGCACTCTATATCTCTATCTGAATCAATTTTTCTCCCCATTTTGGTATCGTCTGCAAATTTACTTATCCTACTAGTTATACCTAAATCAAGGTCATTTATGTATATAACAAACAACAGAGGACCTTATACAGATCCCTGGGGGACACCACTTTTGACTGCTCCCCATTCTGACTTCGTACCATTTATGCTGACTCTCTGCTTCCTACCAATTAGCCATGACCTAATCCATCCCAACAACGCCCCACCTATTCCATGTGCCTCAACCTTTCTCATCAATCTCTCATGGGGGACTCTGTCGAAAGCTTTACTGAAATATAAATATATTATATCATGTGACTTGTCATTATCTACTGCTTCATATACCTCTGAGAAAAAACTAAGCAAATTAGTAAGGCAAGAACGTCCCTGAGTGAATCCATGCTGAGAAGAATTTATTAAATTAAATGTATCTAAGTGGTTTCTAATTTTACTAGCAATAATTGACTCTAGTAGCTTTCCTATGATTGATGTAAGACTAGTGGGACGGTAATTGGATGCTATTGATTTGTCACCTTTTTTGAAGATCGGAACTACGTTTGCAAGCTTCCAAGCTTCTGGAACTATACCTGTCTCCAATGACTTGTTAAATATAAATGTTAATGGGTAACTTAACTCATCCCTACATTCTTTTAATACTCTAGCATATACCTCATCAGGACCAGGCGATTGATGAGGTTTCAGTCTGTCAATTTCCTTAAGCACATCATTTCTACTTATAGTAATCGTACTTAACCTATTTTCTATACTATCGCTATATACCATACGGACTTCTGGAAACTGTGCCAAATTTTCATTAGTGAAAACGGAAAGAAATTGACTATTTAATGGACTGCACATTTCTAAATCATTTTCTGTCATTTCTCCTATCGAAGTTTTAAGGGGACCAATTACATCTCTAACCTTGGATTGATATACTGTAGTTGGTAAAAAGCTTTAGGATTATTTTTTGAGTCATTGGCAACCTTAATTTCATAATTTCTGTTTTCTTTCCTAATATCCTTATTTACCTGTCTTGATAGATTCTGATAGTAAGCAAGTAGGTGAATTTCGCCTTTTCTAATTTTTCTATATATTCCTCTCTTTTGTCCTAGAAGATCTAATAGTCTATTATTCATCCATTTGGGTTGGTTCTGTGTTGATCTAAATTTTCTTTTGGGGATGTATTTATTTTGTGCATTGAATACTGACTCGATAAAATTATCGTATGTATCTACCAAGGTTGACGTCTCTTCCTGACTTAAGATGACAGGTGCCTGAGAAGGGGTACACTCATTTGGACACCTGGATCGACTTAAATTTTTGACCATAGGGTCCGCTAATAGGGCTCTTCTTAACCCACCATAATTGGCTTTTCTGAAGTCAGGTATTAATGTTGTATTCTCTCTGGTATTACCTTTCCATTGTATATTAAAATACACAGAATTGTGGTCACTATTTCCTAGGTGGTCCCCTATCTCTACATTATTTACCATATGTTCATTGTTACTGAAAACTAAATCGAGAATATTATTACCTCTAGTCGGCGTATCTATGAATTGAAATAAAAAACTATCTTGTACTACCTCTATAAACTCCTCAGAATCAGAGTCTCCTATTTGATGCTGCCAATCTATATTCGGAAAATTAAAATCCCCCATAATGCACACATTGCTAAACCTTGATGCCATTTTAATTTCCTCCCATAATGACGTTCCGTCATTTCTACTCATATTTGGCGGTCTATACATAACTCCAATAACTATGGTCTCACTACCTTCGTTAACCTCTACCCAAACACTTTCATTATCGTTATTTAGTCTAATACCTGTGTGATAACCCGGGTTCGAATCCCGGTGGATCATATATACTTTAATTAATTTCATTGGGGGTGTGGTGGTGAGATTAATAAAAATAATATTATTAGTAGGTTTAGGGATATTTCTTCGAGAGGCCGGTCTATATGATCTGTGCCCCATGAATATTCTTTCCTCTCACTTAAACAGTAGGCTACCATAGTGCGGTTGGGAGTATGAACATGATTAGATTAATATCCAGTATTCGAGAATGGATAATAAGTCGTAGGCGTGTGCATAAACCTTTAACCGTCCTGGTGGTGTAATGGTTAAGGTGGCAAAAATATGTGTGTGATAACCCGGGTTCGAATCCCGGTGGATCATATATACTTTAATTAATTTCATTGGGGGTGTGGTGGTGAGATTAATAAAAATAATATTATTAGTAGGTTTAGGGATATTTCTTCGAGAGGCCGGTCTATATGATCTGTGCCCCATGAATATTCTTTCCTCTCACTTAAACAGTAGGCTACCATAGTGCGGTTGGGAGTATGAACATGATTAGATTAATATCCAGTATTCGAGAATGGATAATAAGTCGTAGGCGTGTGGCATAAACCTTTAACCGTCCTGGTGGTGTAATGGTTAAGGTGGCAAAAATATGTGTGTGATAACCCGGGTTCGAATCCCGGTGGATCATATATACTTTAATTAATTTCATTGGGGGTGTGGTGGTGAGATTAATAAAAATAATATTATTAGTAGGTTTAGGGATATTTCTTCGAGAGGCCGGTCTATATGATCTGTGCCCCATGAATATTCTTTCCTCTCACTTAAACAGTAGGCTACCATAGTGCGGTTGGGAGTATGAACATGATTAGATTAATATCCAGTATTCGAGAATGGATAATAAGTCGTAGGCGTGTGCATAAACCTTTAACCGTCCTGGTGGTGTAATGGTTAAGGTGGCAAAAATATGTGTGTGATAACCCGGGTTCGAATCCCGGTGGATCATATATACTTTAATTAATTTCATTGGGGGTGTGGTGGTGAGATTAATAAAAATAATATTATTAGTAGGTTTAGGGATATTTCTTCGAGAGGCCGGTCTATATGATCTGTGCCCCATGAATATTCTTTCCTCTCACTTAAACAGTAGGCTACCATAGTGCGGTTGGGAGTATGAACATGATTAGATTAATATCCAGTATTCGAGAATGGATAATAAGTCGTAGGCGTGTGCATAAACCTTTAACCGTCCTGGTGGTGTAATGGTTAAGGTGGCAAAAATATGTGTGTGATAACCCGGGTTCGAATCCCGGTGGATCATATATACTTTAATTAATTTCATTGGGGGTGTGGTGGTGAGATTAATAAAAATAATATTATTAGTAGGTTTAGGGATATTTCTTCGAGAGGCCGGTCTATATGATCTGTGCCCCATGAATATTCTTTCCTCTCACTTAAACAGTAGGCTACCATAGTGCGGTTGGGAGTATGAACATGATTAGATTAATATCCAGTATTCGAGAATGGATAATAAGTCGTAGGCGTGTGCATAAACCTTTAACCGTCCTGGTGGTGTAATGGTTAAGGTGGCAAAAATATGTGTGTGATAACCCGGGTTCGAATCCCGGTGGATCATATATACTTTAATTAATTTCATTGGGGGTGTGGTGGTGAGATTAATAAAAATAATATTATTAGTAGGTTTAGGGATATTTCTTCGAGAGGCCGGTCTATATGATCTGTGCCCCATGAATATTCTTTCCTCTCACTTAAACAGTAGGCTACCATAGTGCGGTTGGGAGTATGAACATGATTAGATTAATATCCAGTATTCGAGAATGGATAATAAGTCGTAGGCGTGTGCATAAACCTTTAACCGTCCTGGTGGTGTAATGGTTAAGGTGGCAAAAATATGTGTGTGATAACCCGGGTTCGAATCCCGGTGGATCATATATACTTTAATTAATTTCATTGGGGGTGTGGTGGTGAGATTAATAAAAATAATATTATTAGTAGGTTTAGGGATATTTCTTCGAGAGGCCGGTCTATATGATCTGTGCCCCATGAATATTCTTTCCTCTCACTTAAACAGTAGGCTACCATAGTGCGGTTGGGAGTATGAACATGATTAGATTAATATCCAGTATTCGAGAATGGATAATAAGTCGTAGGCGTGTGCATAAACCTTTAACCGTCCTGGTGGTGTAATGGTTAAGGTGGCAAAAATATGTGTGTGATAACCCGGGTTCGAATCCCGGTGGATCATATATACTTTAATTAATTTCATTGGGGGTGTGGTGGTGAGATTAATAAAAATAATATTATTAGTAGGTTTAGGGATATTTCTTCGAGAGGCCGGTCTATATGATCTGTGCCCCATGAATATTCTTTCCTCTCACTTAAACAGTAGGCTACCATAGTGCGGTTGGGAGTATGAACATGATTAGATTAATATCCAGTATTCGAGAATGGATAATAAGTCGTAGGCGTGTGCATAAACCTTTAACCGTCCTGGTGGTGTAATGGTTAAGGTGGCAAAAATATGTGTGTGATAACCCGGGTTCGAATCCCGGTGGATCATATATACTTTAATTAATTTCATTGGGGGTGTGGTGGTGAGATTAATAAAAATAATATTATTAGTAGGTTTAGGGATATTTCTTCGAGAGGCCGGTCTATATGATCTGTGCCCCATGAATATTCTTTCCTCTCACTTAAACAGTAGGCTACCATAGTGCGGTTGGGAGTATGAACATGATTAGATTAATATCCAGTATTCGAGAATGGATAATAAGTCGTAGGCGTGTGCATAAACCTTTAACCGTCCTGGTGGTGTAATGGTTAAGGTGGCAAAAATATGTGTGTGATAACCCGGGTTCGAATCCCGGTGGATCATATATACTTTAATTAATTTCATTGGGGGTGTGGTGGTGAGATTAATAAAAATAATATTATTAGTAGGTTTAGGGATATTTCTTCGAGAGGCCGGTCTATATGATCTGTGCCCCATGAATATTCTTTCCTCTCACTTAAACAGTAGGCTACCATAGTGCGGTTGGGAGTATGAACATGATTAGATTAATATCCAGTATTCGAGAATGGATAATAAGTCGTAGGCGTGTGCATAAACCTTTAACCGTCCTGGTGGTGTAATGGTTAAGGTGGCAAAAATATGTGTGTGATAACCCGGGTTCGAATCCCGGTGGATCATATATACTTTAATTAATTTCATTGGGGGTGTGGTGGTGAGATTAATAAAAATAATATTATTAGTAGGTTTAGGGATATTTCTTCGAGAGGCCGGTCTATATGATCTGTGCCCCATGAATATTCTTTCCTCTCACTTAAACAGTAGGCTACCATAGTGCGGTTGGGAGTATGAACATGATTAGATTAATATCCAGTATTCGAGAATGGATAATAAGTCGTAGGCGTGTGCATAAACCTTTAACCGTCCTGGTGGTGTAATGGTTAAGGTGGCAAAAATATGTGTGTGATAACCCGGGTTCGAATCCCGGTGGATCATATATACTTTAATTAATTTCATTGGGGGTGTGGTGGTGAGATTAATAAAAATAATATTATTAGTAGGTTTAGGGATATTTCTTCGAGAGGCCGGTCTATATGATCTGTGCCCCATGAATATTCTTTCCTCTCACTTAAACAGTAGGCTACCATAGTGCGGTTGGGAGTATGAACATGATTAGATTAATATCCAGTATTCGAGAATGGATAATAAGTCGTAGGCGTGTGCATAAACCTTTAACCGTCCTGGTGGTGTAATGGTTAAGGTGGCAAAAATATGTGTGTGATAACCCGGGTTCGAATCCCGGTGGATCATATATACTTTAATTAATTTCATTGGGGGTGTGGTGGTGAGATTAATAAAAATAATATTATTAGTAGGTTTAGGGATATTTCTTCGAGAGGCCGGTCTATATGATCTGTGCCCCATGAATATTCTTTCCTCTCACTTAAACAGTAGGCTACCATAGTGCGGTTGGGAGTATGAACATGATTAGATTAATATCCAGTATTCGAGAATGGATAATAAGTCGTAGGCGTGTGCATAAACCTTTAACCGTCCTGGTGGTGTAATGGTTAAGGTGGCAAAAATATGTGTGTGATAACCCGGGTTCGAATCCCGGTGGATCATATATACTTTAATTAATTTCATTGGGGGTGTGGTGGTGAGATTAATAAAAATAATATTATTAGTAGGTTTAGGGATATTTCTTCGAGAGGCCGGTCTATATGATCTGTGCCCCATGAATATTCTTTCCTCTCACTTAAACAGTAGGCTACCATAGTGCGGTTGGGAGTATGAACATGATTAGATTAATATCCAGTATTCGAGAATGGATAATAAGTCGTAGGCGTGTGCATAAACCTTTAACCGTCCTGGTGGTGTAATGGTTAAGGTGGCAAAAATATGTGTGTGATAACCCGGGTTCGAATCCCGGTGGATCATATATACTTTAATTAATTTCATTGGGGGTGTGGTGGTGAGATTAATAAAAATAATATTATTAGTAGGTTTAGGGATATTTCTTCGAGAGGCCGGTCTATATGATCTGTGCCCCATGAATATTCTTTCCTCTCACTTAAACAGTAGGCTACCATAGTGCGGTTGGGAGTATGAACATGATTAGATTAATATCCAGTATTCGAGAATGGATAATAAGTCGTAGGCGTGTGCATAAACCTTTAACCGTCCTGGTGGTGTAATGGTTAAGGTGGCAAAAATATGTGTGTGATAACCCGGGTTCGAATCCCGGTGGATCATATATACTTTAATTAATTTCATTGGGGGTGTGGTGGTGAGATTAATAAAAATAATATTATTAGTAGGTTTAGGGATATTTCTTCGAGAGGCCGGTCTATATGATCTGTGCCCCATGAATATTCTTTCCTCTCACTTAAACAGTAGGCTACCATAGTGCGGTTGGGAGTATGAACATGATTAGATTAATATCCAGTATTCGAGAATGGATAATAAGTCGTAGGCGTGTGCATAAACCTTTAACCGTCCTGGTGGTGTAATGGTTAAGGTGGCAAAAATATGTGTGTGATAACCCGGGTTCGAATCCCGGTGGATCATATATACTTTAATTAATTTCATTGGGGGTGTGGTGGTGAGATTAATAAAAATAATATTATTAGTAGGTTTAGGGATATTTCTTCGAAAGGCCGGTCTATATGATCTGTGCCCCATGAATATTCTTTCCTCTCACTTAAACAGTAGGCTACCATAGTGCGGTTGGGAGTATGAACATGATTAGATTAATATCCAGTATTCGAGAATGGATAATAAGTCGTAGGCGTGTGCATAAACCTTTAACCGTCCTGGTGGTGTAATGGTTAAGGTGGCAAAAATATGTGTGTGATAACCCGGGTTCGAATCCCGGTGGATCATATATACTTTAATTAATTTCATTGGGGGTGTGGTGGTGAGATTAATAAAAATAATATTATTAGTAGGTTTAGGGATATTTCTTCGAGAGGCCGGTCTATATGATCTGTGCCCCATGAATATTCTTTCCTCTCACTTAAACAGTAGGCTACCATAGTGCGGTTGGGAGTATGAACATGATTAGATTAATATCCAGTATTCGAGAATGGATAATAAGTCGTAGGCGTGTGCATAAACCTTTAACCGTCCTGGTGGTGTAATGGTTAAGGTGGCAAAAATATGTGTGTGATAACCCGGGTTCGAATCCCGGTGGATCATATATACTTTAATTAATTTCATTGGGGGTGTGGTGGTGAGATTAATAAAAATAATATTATTAGTAGGTTTAGGGATATTTCTTCGAGAGGCCGGTCTATATGATCTGTGCCCCATGAATATTCTTTCCTCTCACTTAAACAGTAGGCTACCATAGTGCGGTTGGGAGTATGAACATGATTAGATTAATATCCAGTATTCGAGAATGGATAATAAGTCGTAGGCGTGTGCATAAACCTTTAACCGTCCTGGTGGTGTAATGGTTAAGGTGGCAAAAATATGTGTGTGATAACCCGGGTTCGAATCCCGGTGGATCATATATACTTTAATTAATTTCATTGGGGGTGTGGTGGTGAGATTAATAAAAATAATATTATTAGTAGGTTTAGGGATATTTCTTCGAGAGGCCGGTCTATATGATCTGTGCCCCATGAATATTCTTTCCTCTCACTTAAACAGTAGGCTACCATAGTGCGGTTGGGAGTATGAACATGATTAGATTAATATCCAGTATTCGAGAATGGATAATAAGTCGTAGGCGTGTGCATAAACCTTTAACCGTCCTGGTGGTGTAATGGTTAAGGTGGCAAAAATATGTGTGTGATAACCCGGGTTCGAATCCCGGTGGATCATATATACTTTAATTAATTTCATTGGGGGTGTGGTGGTGAGATTAATAAAAATAATATTAAATACAAGAGATGGAAGAGAAGCAGTGATTGAAGCAGAGGTGGATGGAGATAGGTTACCCAGGCCACCCAGGTGGCAGGGAATGAATGAAAGGATTGAGGAAAATGAGGTGAAAGAAGCACTGAAACAAATGAGAGCGGGAAAAGCAGAAGGTTTGGATGGTATTGCTGTGGAGTGTATAAAGAAGGGTGGAGATGTGATAATAGATTGGTTGGTGAGACTTTTCAACGTGTGCTTTGTTGTGTCAAGGGTACCAATAGACTGGAAGAGTGCATGTATTGTGCCGTTGTACAAGGGGAAGGGAGATCGGCAGGAGTGTTCAAGTTATAGAGGTATTAGTTTATTGTCAGTGGTTGGAAAGCTGTATGGCAGGGTGTTGATAGAGAGGATAATAAAGTGTACGGAAGTTGCAATAGGAGAAGAACAGTGCGGTTTTAGGAGGGGAAGAGGGTGCGTGGATCAGATGTTTGCAGTAAGACAGTTATGCGAGAAGTATTTAGAGAAGCATAAGGAGATATTTTGGGCTTTTATGGACTTGGAAAAAGCGTATGATCGTGTGGACCGTGAAGCAATGTGGAAGGTGTTAAGGATTTATGAAATAGGAGGAAATTTGTTAGAAGCAGTTAAGAGTTTTTATGAAGGGAGCAGAGCATGTGTGAGTAGGAAATGGTGAGTTGAGTGAATGGTTTGAGGTAAAGGTAGGTTTGCGACAGGGTTGTGTAATGTCACCATGGCTGTTTAATATGTTTATGGATGGTGTGGTGAGGGAGGTGAAAAGGAGAACTATGGGAAGAGGATTGGGTTTAGTAGGAAAGAATGGTAGAGATTGGGAGTTGAATCAGTTGCTGTTCGCTGATGACACAGCATTGGTGGCGGATTCTGATGAGAAACTGCAGCGGCTAGTCAAAGAGTTTGGTGTGGTTTGTGGAAGGAGGAAACTGAAGGTGAACGTCAATAAAAGTAAAGTAATGGTGTGTAATAGGGGAGAGCATAGGGTGAATCTAGATGTGAGGCTGGATGGGGAAATATTGGAACAAGTAGAGTGTTTTAAATATCTAGGAGGAACGATAAGCAGGAGTGGAGGTATGGAAGTGGAGGTAAAACAGAGAGTGTGTGAAGGAAGGAAGGTTTTCGGAGCAATGGGAAGTATGTGGAAGACGAGAAATCTCGGAGTGAAAGTAAAAAGTGCACTGTATCAAGGAATTGTTGTGCCAACAGTGATGTATGGGGCTGAGACATGGGCTCTGAAGAAAAAGGAGAAAAGAGGGCTGGATGTGATGGAGATGAGCTGCTTGAGGAGTATGTGTGGAGTTACTCGTAGAGACAGATTGAGGAATGAAGAGATACGTAGGAGAGTGGGGCAGCAGGAACATTTGTCAGCCAGAGTGGACAGAAGGGTGCTGAGCTGGTATGGTCATGTTGAACGAATGGGAGATGAAAGGCTTACAAAGAGAATATGTGAGTCAGGTACAAGGGGAGATAGAAGGGCAGGACGACCCCCATTGAGATGGAGAGACTGTGTAAGAAAGGCTTTGGATGATAGAGGAATGACTATAGATCAGGCAGGGGAAGTGGTGGTGGACAGGAGTGAATGGAGAATGCTTGTGAATAGTTGAGTGAACACGTGGTCATTTGGAGTAAGGGGTCGGGCACAAGTTCGACTAGATAATAGTCCATCAGGCGCCTGGCCCGGGGGGACGATTAATATGAAGGGTGTGCCTGGAAGTGTGGTGGGAGGGCTTGTGGCTTTGGCTCCGCTGCATGTCTGCCTGCCGAGATCGGAACCTCTCCGGGTGGTCAGGGGCCGGGGGAGTGCTGGAGCGACCTTGGTAACCCTGGTCTCTGGGTCTTCTCCTGGGTGACCTGGATGTGTGTGAGTTTGTTTTTTATCTGTGTTTATTTTTTGTTTTATGTTTTTTTTGCGTTTTCCCTGTTCTTGCTCTGTCTTGAGTCGGCTACCCCCAAAATGGGGATTGGGCCTGAGCATATAGATAGATAGATAGACACACTTTACTGAAGTATGCAAACCTTTTGTAAGTACTGCTAAATGATAAGATAATACATTATTGGTGTAGCCTAATATGACACTATTTTTAAAATAACAACATAAATCTAGCTCTGCTTAATGAAAATTATATTATTTTTCTTTTTTTCCTTTCTTTTGTGCCACCAGACTAACCAAAGCAGTAATTCCAAGGAAAAACAATCTAGTTCTAATTTTTAAAACAAATATAAAGATTAAGTGATATACTATATTATAGCAAACAGTACAAAATATAAACATGTGAAAGTATGACTAAGGTAAAAGTAATGATGAATGGTTAAGTGATACTAATGAAACAAAAAGAAGTAAAAATGAAGCTAGTGAAATGATGGAGTAAAATAAACCTTCATATAATAATCGAGAAGAAGAAAAAAAAACATGGTATACAATTTGGTGATATAAAGTCATAGCACCTTTGCTTCATCAAAGTACAAAATAGTATAAAAAAACCCATTCCAACATCATATAATGCATTGCAGCACTAAACTGTTACAACAGTATAATATCTAAAATTATAAAGTTAAGGGTGCCGTTTTAACGTGTGGTCTACCGGGTCACTTACATTAAAGAACACCAAAAAGTGTGCTAAGCATTATATTTAGGATTATTGCTGCCGAGTCCTAGCGTTTTTGAGAATAACCTAACCAAACAACCCAACCTAACGTAGACCTAGTAAGTGGGATACAAAACTAACCCTCACCTACCAGCTAGAGGGGGTTCCTAGTACCAAGTAGGTAGCGGTAGACCAAGAGCGAGCGGTAGATTGCACGCTAAAGCAGCACCAAGTTGAGTATACTTCGATTACTTAACCTTTTCATAAAAAATGGGCGTTATCTGAATAAATATAATAAATATGGCTCTATGAACAGGATGCTTATACAAGTGTTATATAATCATAACACCTTTGCTTCATAAAGTAAGTACAATATAGTAAAGAAACCATATTCCTACATCATACTGTACTGTACCATCAGTATACATATACAAAATGATAAAAGTTAAGTATACAGGTACAGTACTTCGATTCCTTACCATTAAAAATTGTTGTTATCTGAATATCATAATAAACATGGCTATATGAGCAGGATGCTTATACAGTTCAAAACAACACTTAACCTTACAGAAATGTCAACTTTGTTTCATATAAACCCCATTCTTATGTAAAATGTTTTGTTATAATTGAAGGGATGCCAAATTTGTCTTGACCAAATCAATTTCAAAATACATAAGTACTACATTCAATAGTGTAATATGAAAAGGGGTATATCAGTTACGGTATAATAGATACATTTTTGCGACTCCTTACATTGACCATTAAATTGTTTTGATTATAATTATAAATTATTATGTTCCTTCCAACAACCAACAATACTCCTAAAATCGATTAATGAAATTTACAAACACATGTGGCAGTCCGTGGACTCGATCCCAGGATGCTCACACCGAAAATCAACACCTTATACATCGCACCACGAAGACAGTTAAAGGTTGGTGGACACTGCCTACGATTTATTATGCAACTTCGAATCCTGCATATCAATCTAAGCATGTACACACATCCCAACTGCAACTCACGTAGGCTATGCATATGTGAATGGAAAGAGCAATTAATGGGGCCTTAACCACTTAGGGAAGTCCTCTCGATAAATTACTCCTGAACCAATATCAATTATTATGTTCCTTCCAACAACCAACAATACTCCTAAAATCGATTAATGAAATTTACAAACACATGTGGCAGTCCGTGGACTCGAACCCAGGATGCTCACACCGAAAATCAACACCTTATACATCGCACCACGAAGACAGTTAAAGGTTGGTGGACACTGCCTACGATTGATTATGCAACTTCGAATCCTGCATATCAATCTAAGCATGTACACACATCCCAACTGCAACTCACGTAGGCTGTGCATATGTGAATGGAAAGAGCAATTAATGGGGCCTTAACCACTTAGGGAAGTCCTCTCGATAAATTACTCCTGAACCAATATCAATTATTATGTTCCTTCCAACAACCAACAATACTCCTAAAATCGATTAATGAAATTTACAAACACATGTGGCAGTCCGTGGACTCGAACCCAGGATGCTCACACCGAAAATCAACACCTTATACATCGCACCACGAAGACAGTTAAAGGTTGGTGGACACTGCCTACGATTTATTATGCAACTTCGAATCCTGCATATCAATCTAAGCATGTACACACATCCCAACTGCAACTCACGTAGGCTATGCATATGTGAATGGAAAGAGCAATTAATGGGGCCTTAACCACTTAGGGAAATCCTCTCGATAAATTACTCCTGAACCAATATCAATTATTATGTTCCTTCCAACAACCAACAATACTCCTAAAATCGATTAATGAAATTTACAAACACATGTGGCAGTCCGTGGACTCGAACCCAGGATGCTTACACCGAAAATCAACACATTATACATCGCACCACGAAGACAGTTAAAGGTTGGTGGACACTGCCTACGATTTATTATGCAACTTCGAATCCTGCATATCAATCTAAGCATGTATACACATCCCAACTGCAACTCACGTAGGCTATGCATATGTGAATGGAAAGAGCAATTAATGGGGCCTTAACCACTTAGGGAAGTCCTCTCGATAAATTACTCCTGAACCAATATCAATTATTATGTTCCTTCCAACAACCAACAATACTCCTAAAATCGATTAATGAAATTTACAAACACATGTGGCAGTCCGTGGACTCGAACCCAGGATGCTCACACCGAAAATCAACACCAATCCCCTGAGCCCCGACCCTCAAAGTTACTAACATTGAACATAATTGAAATCCCATGACCAGGCAAGAGGGGCTGAGGGGACATATGGCACTTAATCAGGTACATTAAAATTCATTAAGTAATTGAATACCGGTTGTATGGAGGATAGACATATGCTGCCAATAGAAAAAAAAGGAAATACAGTACCGGTACTGTTACGCTGGCCAGCTTGCCAGAATGCGCTCGTGACTCGCTAGCGCTCGCCAGGGCAGTGATATGGGCTACAATAATCGTAGAACGATGTTCTTTCTTTCATAGAGTACATGTTGTCACAGACAGATCAGTGGTGATCTTTATTCTTGTCTGTGACACTTAGAAGTATTTTATATCATTGCTAGAATATAAGATGCATGATGTGAAGTTAAGGAGAGAGAGAGCTGGGTAGGCAGCGTGGTGGTAGTTTGTGGGTGTGTATGTACGTTTGCCTCCCGCGCTCCGAGGAGTTTCCCACGCCCGTGATTGGCCGGCGGCCCTGTTGACGTCATAGAATGCTTGCTCTTCATGACGTCGTCGTCTGTGATTGGCGGCCGCGGTCCTGGGACGGTGGTGCGGGCTCCTATCCTTGCGTCTCTTGCAGAGCTAGGCTTGGTGTGCTAGGTCCTACATGTTCCTTGCAACCTGTCTCACATATAACCCTCTATACTACTATCTCTCTCTCTGAACTTCTTCGGTTTCATACTTCTCTCTTTATTCAATTACTTATCCCTTCTGGTTCTGCATACGACTTCCATAGTCGGCCAGTCGTATTACCAGCACCAGCTCTCCATATACTGTATGCACTAGTTTTAGGGAGTATTAGAGTCAAATGGTAGAGTATTAGAGTATTAGAGTATTAGAGTCAAATGGCTAGTCAAATGGTACCATAGTGTTGGGGTGCTTCTAATTATTGGGCTGTTCTCTCTTATTATTTAATACTAGACAGTGGAAGGTATCTTTGGTCGTTGTCTGAGTTATGTATGTGGCAAGTCAGAGCCTGTACAACATCGACGAAGCTAGCTAGCCTGTAACCCTTGTGCATATTTTCCTTTGCGAGTGTAGCAGTATACAAGTGAAGGGCTTTTGCCTACTCTCACCTGTATGATTGCTACCTCATTTTGTTGACCTTTGTGGAGCGCCAGGGCTAGACCAGATACTAGAGATCTGGACTTACCAAGAGAGCCTCCAAGTCACTTAACGTAACATAAGGGAAATCTGTTCAAGGGGAGGCAGTAGGCTACGAGCATGCTTGCGCTCTGCCTAGTTTCTTAGTACCTTTTATGCCACTGCTAGACTTTATTAGTGAGAAAGACAGCAGTGTGTTTATTAACTTTAATTGTGTATGCTTTAGGAATTATGCACGCCTTATTTTAGCCTAGGTTGATGCATAGTGCACAACCCAGTTTGGCTGTTAAGTTGGCTAAGGAAGTACTGTTTTGAGTGGCGATTATTAGTGCTGTCACAGAGTTGTTGCACTCCCTTGTTATATATATATGTATCCTACTTATTGGTGTATTTAAGATACACGCTTTGGTGTCCTGCCCCTGCATTATTTCTGTTCTATATTAACGAGCATCTTAGAGCATCAGACGTTTTCAGAAGATCCTTTATCTGATTGCTGTAGGACTAGACTTCCAGTGTTTTCATAGAGCATTGTAGAGTTTAGAGTTGAGTACAGACTCACACTAAAGTTAACGTAAGCATATACTCCTTTATTAAATCGTATTATAGTTTATTCAAGCATTGTTATTACTTAAGAGCATTTTATTAACGTAAAGTACTCCTGTTGGGAGTAGGCTTTGCCTTCATCGGTAAGCCTTTGTAGAAGTGCACTAAAACCCAGTTAATTGATACCCCGTTATCCAGTAGATTAACTCTGGAGGGTTTAAGTGTTTTGTTCGCCGGCGAAATAGTTCGAGGGTTTGGAATTAGCGTACCGTTGTTGCAGATATAGCCTATCATCTAGTCCAATATTGAGTGCCCTTGTTTATTTCGTAGTGCCGGTCGTAACAGTACTGAATAAGGCTGACTATTATTGTACTATGACTTTGCTATTATAAGACTAGTATTTAAAGCATTGTACAGTATTTATAATTCACAACAAAATAAACTGCTGACCTGCAAACTTATCACCATTGTTTCAATCTGGGACAATTTACAGTAGCTTAAAACTAGAATGAATATGAAAGAATACATAAAATTGTCTATGCATTTGCAGTAGGGTGTCAAACCAGAGCAATTTTGTTTGAAGACTTGAATGAATATAAGAAGGAATACAAGAAGATTAACATGAAATATCATTGTTTTGGTCATTATATCACTTCCAAAGACATAATTTTAACTATAAACCACAATTTTATTCTTAAGTGTAAATAATTAAGACTAAAAAGAAAAGCCTCTGCTTTCGTTTCACATCGTGCTGCATAGTTTTGTCTATTTTATCACTTGACTGAAGTAAAAATTCAACTCTGAATATTTAGTAAAGATGATTACAAAGAAAGGAAAAGGTTTCTCATTTGACACCGTCTGTCACTCACTATCCGAATTTACTGCATCTTCCAGCATTTGCATATCCTGTTTAATTTCACCGTCCCATTCAATCTCATTATATTCAATAGGCATACATGCATAATCATCACCATCTGTTTCATAATCATAACCATCATAACTGAAGTCACTGTCATCCTCCTCATTCTTATCCTCATTCTCATTCTTATCCTCATCATCATTGTCAGACTCTTCCATACTCTGATCATCATCATCGTCACTCTCTGATATTGGCATGCTATCATAGACTTCGTTTCTGATAACACCGAAGCATGAATCATAGCCTTCATCGTTCAGATGAACTCCGTCTGCACGGAAATGCTCATCTTGATCAATGACATGGTTGACATGAATGAAGTCATATACTGCCTTTCTTAGACCACGATTTAAGCCCATGCAGATACGGTGCCATGTGTTATTTGACATTCCACGGGGGTTTGGTCTGTTAATGACCTCACACACATGGCATGCAACACCCTCCTCGACTATAAATTCATGAATCTGACATATATAGTTTTTAATGATAATATTCTTACTGTCAGGACTAATATCATTGCCTCCAAGGCAAAGAACAACTACGTCAGGATTCAGATCGAGAATAGCTTGATAGTGGTTTTCATCATAGAACCGCTCTGCTGTCATACCACCTATTCCTTCAAACCTGACATCCCAATGCCTAGGAAAACAACTCCTAAACCTAGCTCCCCTTCTATGGGACACATGCGATGATCCTGCTAGGACGAGGAGTGGTCGACTTTTGGGAGGGAGACCTTCAGCCATAATTCCTCTTCTTGATAACCCTAGAACAGTATTTACAATATCTTAGTACATGTACTGTAATTATAGTTCCTTTAAATAAAAAGGAGGGACAGGCCTCTGTATATCAATGGAAATTATTATGAAAGTTAAGGAATAGGCCAGGTTTGGAAGTAATCATACTATGTCTCTGATCGTGACTGTTTTGGATATTACCAATAAATATCAGCCTTTAAATAATTTACTTACAATTATGTTGGGTAATGCATAGAAGTGTTGGTGTCATACATGCAATATACTAAATACATACTGGTATTAAAAAAAAATAAAAAATCTGACATGGCTACCAGTACAGACTTTAGAAGAACTGAAATTAAGAGAAACAGGTGAGACCCTCTTCAAAGATTATTACCAACAATTTTGATTGTGTTGCCATTTCCAGACCACCTGTACAGAGGCCGACTAGACCTTTGTAGCATGAGGTAGGCAACCTGGCCCGCTTTTTTTGGTGTGGTATCCCCCATTGAAGATGAGGCCTAATCCACTACAGTGCAGAGTTTATACACTATATCCTGAAATAGGTATGCCAAGCTTCAAGATATATTTGTTTAACATTTTTGAATTTTGACTTTACATTTTTGTCCGGTAAAACATGTCCTCCCTTGTACTGATACGGGATTCACGCTTTCTCTACTTGTTTCATGCAAGAAGCGAGTCCATTATATCATAAAATATTTTCGGTATAGAACCAAAAGTAGTATAGAGTACTATCCTAAAAATAGGCATACATACTTTGTGACACTATCTATGAATTATATTTAGCCTCCAATGGCTATCCTTATTATGAAGTGAAGTTAAATAATACAATTTCAGTTCTTCCTTTCAATGGTGTACCCATGCAAAGACAATGCCATAATCAGCCATATATGTAAGCGTAGGCAATACAGTTAAAAGATGGGTTATTGAGGAGCATATGTGAAGCCTAACTTTTAGAAATACCTGTAGTACCTTTAATTGCTATTGCAAGATTGAAGTATTGACTTACAAGCAGGTTTTACAATAGACCCATAGCACCTGAAATAGGATGGTCACACAAAATATTAAGTAATCAAACTGCTGCGGATGAAGTGGCTATGGACGAACTGGTTTGTGATCAAAACGACTCAATAGTTCAGTTTGCAGGCAAGTGCTCTTATCAACTGCGCTACGGTTGGGTTCACTACTTTCGGTTTATGGGCAAGGGAGGGAAAGGGGCGAGGGAACGCAAAATTTGTCCCGTACCCAAGAATTGGAATTTTAAACGATGATGTTTCTGTTCGGGCTCTGTCTTGAGTCAGCCACCCCCAGAAATGAGGTATGTGCCATATATATACATACTTAGGAGTAGGGGTCTTACTACATATTAAGCATGCAGGTACAGTACTATACATATGAGATACGGTACAGATAGTTCTAAGACTTGGTATAAATACTTTATGTTGTTGTACGAGATAATGTACCCTATCGAGTATCATGGTTAGCTTAAAGTATGTTTAATCCTTCACTTACCAATATACAGCTTGGCTTGCATTATGGCAGGAAATACACTGAACACAGTACTTGTTATAACAAACTTTAGTGTTGATTTGATCAACATTATAATGTAAAACTTGCAAAATAAACTAACCAAAACGTGTACGAACACAGTAAAAAGACATAACTAATCAAATTCGCTATGTGGTATAGTATATAATTATATCCCAAATTAAAATGTAATTACAGTATCACTGATCTTGACTTAGAAGATTAAGTACAGTTTACCGCACATATTGTGTTCCTCAATATCCGATTCAAATCGTAATGTGGCAGCGCTGCATCCACCTCCCCAACCCTTTTCCCTCTCTTAGCTTCCATGAGGTGGAATGAGGGAGAGGAGTTGGGGAGGTGAATGCAGCGCTGCCACATTACGAATTGACTGGGATATTGAGGAACACAATATGCGCGGTAAACTGTACATTACAGCAAAGAATGTTTAAAAATACTGAAAAATATATATTGCATGTTACCAGTAAGCATTAGAGCCAAAGCGAAATTTGCACTATGCGGTCGGGTATAATTCGCCAGCAATACGGTGGTAAGCAAGTGACTGATCGGTCTTAGGAATAATAATAATACTAATAATATTAAGGGGATTTTTTTTTCTGAACCCCAATCTCCCTCATGGTTAGCCCCATTAGTTTGGCAATTTAAAGACCTTTTATGCCAATTAGGCGTTTTTTTCTGGCAAGCGATAGCAAGCCTGTAATTTAGGAGGAATCATCCTTCAGCCGGGACATTTTTCTACCAAATAATGTAGGCTACACATTTATCTCGAACGGGGGTCTTGGGGGTATTAACTAAAATGTTATGGAGGTCTTGGGAGGAAACTAAATATAACAAATAAATAAATACATGAAAAATGGTTTCTCTTGAAGACCGCATTACCGAAAGGATTTCTTATTCTATAACTATTGGTTCCCCTGATGAGTTAATTATAATTTTTGTCTTATTTACACAATCATAAAAACAGGTCTCAGGAAGGGGAACATTTATGCTTTCGTTTTTAACAATTACGGCACCATAATGTGCTGAGGCTTCTGAACCGAAATTCTTATATAACAAAACTAAATATTGTCTGGGGTTTTCGTCTATCGCTTTACTTTTATGAGCTTTAGATGGATAGCACGCATTAAGTTTTCTCATGACATATCCATCATGCTTGTTTGTATCTTTATTGATGTGCACTGTGAGAATCCAAATATTGCAATCTCTCATCATACAGAAGGTATCCAATTCAATTGAGCCGCCGTATTTTGCTATTTTTCCTTTAGATGAATCCGTCCTTTCAGCAGGACTAGCTTTTTTTTCAAGATACTCAAGTCTGTTTTCTATTGGAACATTAAGGAACCAAAAATCTTCCTTTTCCCCTTTGCTATGGGAAATTTCTGAAGCACACACTATCTTATATATTAAATTGTTCTTTTTATCACAACGTTCTTCATCGGTTATTCTTGAATGTTCACTCTGTTACGACCGGCACTACGAAATAAACAAGGGCACTCAATATTGGACTAGATGATAGGCTATATCTGCAACAACGGTACGCTAATTCCAAACCCTCGAACTATTACGCCGGTGAACAAAACACTTAAACCCTCCAGAGTTAATCTACTGGATAACGGGGTATCAATTAACTGGGTTTAGTGCACTTCTACATAGGCTTTCCGGTGACGGCAAAGCCTACTCACAACAGGAGTACTTTACGTTAATAAAATGCTCTTAAGTAATAACAATGTTTGAATAAACTATGATAAGATTTAATAAAGGAGTATATGCTTACGTTAACTTTAGTGTGAGTCTGTACTCAACACTAAACTCTACAATGCTCTATGAAAACACTGGAAGTCTAGTCCTACAGCAATCAGATAAAGAATCTTCTGAAAACGTCTGATGCTCTAAGATGCTCGTTAATATAGAACAGAAATAATGCAGGGGCAGGACACCAAAGCGTGTATCTTAAATACACCAATAAGTAGGATAAATATTGTTACGTATATTGATCCTCAAGTGGTTAACTTGATGAATCTAGATAGCACAGAGATATATATTAAGGTATCAGTCAGCTGAAGGCAAAACAAAAGTAAAATCTAATAACATTATTTCCTGTTGTTGCTTACTTTCCTTTTGGATCTTAGGACTTAGTATCCTTTATTGACTGATACTCTTTAATTATGAAAAATACTGAAACTAATAATTAAAGTCATGTAGTATTTATAAAAAAAATATTATTTAACCGAAGCTTAGTAGGCTATGGTTATGAACCGAAGAAGTATATCTAAAGAAGGACTATTAATTCTATAAAAAGTCTTGAAAGATAAACATTAAAGTAAGAATATTTCTGTCTCTTACCCTTTTTGAAATGAATAGATAGTTTTCTTATATGTCCTTTTATTTATATTTAATGTAGTTATTATTCTTGGTTCTTGTCTTACGTAATAGTATTATATTATTATTATCATCAGGATTAATATCAAAGTCACATAAAAAGTTAGATATATATTTAATAATTGGTTAAATGTATTTCTTAACCACGTAACATTGAGGTTTGATTATGAGTAAATTAAGTTACAGGATCGCTTCATAGATTCGATTCAGGTCTCACTCAAATAATATGAAAAGCAAAAATAATATTTTGAAGTTAAAAGAATTTTCTTCAGCTTAGGAAATCACTAGAAGTAATATTACCACAGCCATGTTAGTCTAAGGCGATATTACTAATATGAGACAATAGCATCACCGTACTAAGCACCGTTAAGCAATGTAAGCTTAATTAAAAGAAAATGAAAGAACTCTTAAGTATTAATTTAAACAATAGTATTACTTTCATCATTACCCAACTACTTAAAGAGTTGCTTTGGTCCACAAGTTAGTCAACTAAAATAGTTAAGTACATAATAATAGCGTTAACGTTAATTCCCAATCAAATAGTTAAGTACATAAATAGTAGCGTTAACGTTAATTCCCAATCACATATCTCACTAACCAACATAACATAAGTGTTTACACCGAACACACTTAACACACACTTATATAATCTGACTGTCCATTATAATACTTCACCCCGTCTTCCTCCAGCTGCAAGTTCACCTTCCCCAACTCCAAATGAGACTGATTTGAATGCCCACTACTCGGTCTTATATACTAAACAATGATGGTGTAGCAACGAATCAGGAGGCGAGTGATGGTGCGCGCCCCTATCATAGCTCCTCGAGTTGCATAGCAGGTGCGTCGTTCAATGGGGGCTCCTGGCGTCGATCATAGTCATAGCGTCGGGTCATCGAAGTAGTTTGCAGGGTCCCCTATGACGCACGCAGGTGTGAAGGCTTGTTTGCTGGTATGCGGACGAGCTGGTTTCCCACTCGCTGGTTCGCTCGCTAGTCTGCTTCGCCGCTTGGGTAGTTTGACACTCCTTCAACTCTAATTCTAACTCTTAAATTAACATACAGGGCTCCGTATGTCAGACCTCCCCCCTAGAAAAGAGTTTAAGGAGTATAGTACATAATATTAAACATAATACATAAATAGATTCACCACCAGATTGGCAACAGCAAGATTATAATGAGGATATAATAAGGATATCACCCAAAGTAGGCAACGTCTCCAGGTACCACATCAGAACGTAGCTGGAGCGTTATTCGAACTGCAAGGCATCTCACAGCTGAAGGCTTGACAGCGCACTACTAAAGCATGATATTTACCTCGCTACAAGGGAGAGCTAATTGCCAAAATCCTCTCATTAAATTAATCTTACTGCTGTATGAGGCCAACCCGGTAAATGTTATCTTTGATCCGTGGCAGTGGGTAGGTATCGTTCTTTGTGACAGCATTAACTTGCCTATAGTCCATATATAACCTATGGCTCCCGTCTGGCTTTGGCACAAGTATGACCGGACTACTCCACTGGCTTAAGGCCCTTGTGATCAGCTGGTTTGAAAACATGAAGTCAAGCTCGACCTGCAGTATACTCCTGCGTTGTGGTGAGACAAGGTAGGGGGATAGTTTAATGGGAGTTACATCCCCTACGTCGATGTCGTGCAAGGCCAAAGAAGTGAGCCCTGGAGTATCACGGAACACACTGGGAGACTGAGATAAAACAGAGATTAGTTGGTTCGCTTGATCAGAGGGAAGATGACATAGTTTAGATGGTAATTCCCCCCAAGCTACTGAATTATACTGAAAGTTGGATAGGCTACATGACAAGTCAAAGTCTGCATGGATACCTTCAGGCTCTGGAACAGTCTGTTGCGGGTCAGTAAGAGAACTGAAGACTTCGTCCGCACCAGGCTGTCCACAGGTCCTGACATTCACTGCCACAGTGGGAGAATCTGGAGGAGAGGAATCAGGGGACCTATGGTAGGATTTCAACATATTTATATGGAATACTTGCGTGGGCTTTCTCCTGTCTGGGGTAGTTACTAGATAAACGGTAATGCTCACCCTCTGAATGATCTTATATGGGCCCCTGAACTTGGTGGATAAAGGTTGGCCAAAAAGGGGGAGCAGGACCAAAACCTCATCACCGGGCTGAAACTCCCTCTCACAGGCTTTTCTGTCATACCAGTTCTTCATGGAGCTTTTAGCCACTGGCAAGTTTTGAGCGGAAAACTCACATGAGGATCTCAGCAGGGTTTTGAAATCTGAAACATACTTGAGGAGGTTTTGGTTCCCCTCCTGGCCAACTAGGCTATCCTGCAATAGTTGCAAAGGACCTCTTACCTGGTGACCGAAAACTAGCTCATTAGGGGAAAAACCCAGGCATTCAGTTGGAACCTCACGAGTAGCAAATAAAAGAAAAGGTACCCCCTTATCCCACTCAACTCCGGTCTCTGTACAATATTTACGTAACATTCCCTTTAATGTCTGATGATATCGTTCGAGAACCTCTTGACTCTCTGGGTGGTAGGTGCTAAACTTAACATGCTCGATACCCAACTCCTTCAGGGACTGCTGAAAAATGTTAGAGGTAAAATTAGTTCCTTGATCACTTTGCACCTCATGGGGGAAACCCATTCTGGTGAAGAATTTGAGCATTTCCTTGATGACAGTTGGAGCAGAGGTAGTCCTTAAGGGTATAGCCTCTGGGTAGCGAGTTGTCATGTCCATGATAGTTAATAAATAAATGTTACCTTGGGAAGTCTTAGGCAATGGGCCTACAATGTCCACTACCACCCGAGTAAAAGGATTCTCGAAAACGGGCAAGGGCACCAGAGGATGTACAGGCACCTTCTGATTGGGTTTTCCTGTCATCTGGCAAGTGTGACACACTCTACAAAACTCCACTACATCTGCACGTATTCCTGGCCACCTGGCCAGTAAAAGTGGGCTCTGATTCTGTCTAGAGTTTTTCTCACACCTAGGTGTCCTGCGAATGGTATACAATGTGCCATTTCCAAGATATCTCTACGACAAGGTTTGGGGACTACTACTTGATGGACGTCCCAAGCCCCGTCATCGATTGGTCTGTGTGGCTGTCTCCATCTACGCCACAATACTCCTCCTTTGAGGTAGAAACATTCACCACCCTCCTCCTCACATTCCTCTTCACTCACGGACCTGGCAGCTGACTCCTTGCATTCACTATCATCTCTCTGTAGCTCTACGAGACCACTAGGACAATTTGGAGGGGTTTCATGGTCATCGTTAGGGTCAAGATGAGCCATAGAGGTGTCAAATAAATCCACCTCAGTCACATCATCAGGCACAGTTGGAGCGGCATTCACACTCTCATCATCCCTTTCATCAACTCTTACATTCGGTACATTTCTGTCTGAGGGTACTGCTACTTGAGACATTGAACGTGTGATAGCACACACAGGGAAAACAGTTGGCATCTCCTTTTCGAGCTCACCGGTTAGTGGCTCGTTAACAGGGGAAAGTGACAAAATGGGGTCTGGTCGGACCTTCTCACCTGCTACATCATTCCCCAAAAGGAGTGTTACCCCAGGCACAGGGATATCTTGGGACCTACACAAAGCTATGGTGGCCTCACCCTGTAGTAACTCACATTCAATTTCGCCTTTTACCAAGTGTGCATAAAATTGGCCTCCAGCACCTCTCATTACAACTGATTCGCCAGGTGGGCACTCAGTGTAAGGATTCACCATGAGGGTGCTAGTAGAACCTGTGTCTCTCAGAATTTTTACCTCATGCATACAACCATTTAATCTCACGTTGCCAGATGAAATAAAGGGACGGTAACTGTCCTGCACTGATGGTGAAATTATTATTGGCTTAACCCTAGTAGGTTGCACCACGCATCTACTACACCCCTGTCTAGATGATTTACGTTAGCTGCTAGGTACCCCTTCTGTCGGGAGTCCTGTATTAAAGGAACTTTTGGTGCTAGGTACTCCTTCTGTCGGGAGTCCTGCATTAAAGGAACTTTTGGTGCTAGGTACTCCTTCTGTCGGGAGTCCTGCATTAAAGGCACATATGGAGTTTGAGATACGGCGGAACCTGTCTGCCCCGATCTCTCTGTTCTCTCCTTGGCCCAGCACTGATAAGCTAGGTGGCCTCTCTGGCCACAAAAAGTACATACTTTAGGGGATACGGGAACGTTCCCTCTTTGAGCATTACTATTAATTTGGGCCCGACCTCTGTTACCATTGCCCTGAGTCGCATTTTTAGTTGGGGGAACAATTCTATTTTGGCTAGCTGGGGGAAGACGTTATAGGCTTGTGACTGGGTCTGTCAGATTTGTGATTGGGATACTTAAAATTAGAACTAGAATTATCGTAGGGCTTCTTTCCACGAAATTTGTTGTTGAGCACGTATGTGTCAGCCATGTCAGCGGCGTCGGCAAGGCAATCTACCTTTTTCCCCTTTAAATGATAGGATACAGAAGAATCAATTTTCCATAGGAAATTTTCTAACAGGACCAACTCCTTCAGATCGTTGTAGCTCGTGACTTTCTTACTCTTGACCCAATGATTGAAAGTTTTAGTCATGGTCCTGGCAAATACCTTATGGGTTTCTTCTACTTTCTTCCGGTTTTTACGGAAAGATTGCTGACGCCTGCCAGCGTTGGCAGAATCGCCTCCCGGTAGCCACTAGCACTCGCCAGGGCAGTGAAATGGGCTACAGTCTGTCTACAATGTTGTACTTTCTTTCTTGTGAATCGTCATGTCACAGGCAGGGTAGAAATGGTCTTTGTTTTCGCCTGTGACAATGCATTGTATTTTATATCATGAGTTGAACATAAGATGCATTGTAGTGAAGGAGAGAGAGAGCGAGCGAGCAGGGTGGGGGAGGTGAGTGTTGCTTTTCCTCCTCCCTCCCGGAGGAGTTGTTCGCCCGCGTGGTCTTTTCTCTCGGTTTTGATTGGCTGGTGGTTCCTGGCGCCTTCTGCAGGCCTGCTGCCGGGTGACGTAGCGGCCTGTGATTGGCTGACCACCGTGCCTTTGTGTGGGATCCTGGAGGGGTCCCGAGGAGTTCCTTCCTCAGAGCTTTCCTGACTAGCATACCCTTCACATGTCCCTTGCCCCCCTGTCTCCCGACTTCTACCTATAGAGCACTTTCTCTCTCTCTCAACTTCTTACCTCTCATTCTTCTACTCTATTTAATATCATAACTTCCCTTTGGTTCTGCACGATTTCATATATCGGCCATCGTATTATATGCTGAAGCTCTCAGATAACCCATGTATAGTTAGGCATTTTGGAGGGGTTACCATTTTGTTTGTAGAGATTTAACATACTCACGGTGTCTCCCTTCCTGTATCGTGGTGGTCTGCTGGGGGATTTAATGCTAGACTGGGATAAGGCTACTGGTGTTGTGATTTCCGATGTGTACTAGGTTTTGTTGAACCGGTACAATCGCAACGGAGATGTGGGAAGCCTAGGTGGTCTTTCTGACTTGTGTACCTTGTGAGTTTAGCGCTGTGTTGCGAGTGAGGGCTTTTGACTCTGCCACCCAACACTGTGCTAACTCGTTTGCTTTGACTTTGAGAGGGTCGCCAGGAGAGAACCAGATACTAGCGATCTGGATCTCTCAAGAGAGCACCCCGTCAATTAACGTAATTTGGCCGCACAGCCTTAAGGACTTCGCTAGGCTACGAGCCGCTTGCTCAGCCATTGTTTCCTAGCCTACTACATCCCAGCTAGACTTTATTCGCCTCGCAGACACCAAATTTAGATTATAAACTCTTTCTGTTATGTACGCATTATTATTCACGGCATTTATTAGTCTAGGTTGTTGTTGAGTTGCACAACCCTAGTAGGCTGTTTCGTTGATGAGGAAGTACTTCTTTTGCTGTTTGAGTTCCTACAGTTATTATTCCCGTGCCAGTTAACCCTATATGTCCTTACAATTGTCATATCCTGTTCCTGTTTTATACTACAGTTCAAAATCCGATACGATCATCTTAACCTAGCATCAGACTTTCTTCAGAAGATTCATGCTCGATGCTTTGGGACTTTCGTTCACTTTCTTTAGTATAGGAGTGACAGTTCATTATTGTTTAGAGTAACTTTAAATATACTTTCTTCTAGTTTGCATTAAATCATTGGAGTGATTTAATTAAGATCTCTATCTTTTCCTAGTATACCTTATTACCGTAATTGTATGTTGTTGTGATCAGGCTGTATCAGAGATCATCAGCCTGTAGTAGTAGTGCACTTATACTGAGTTATAGGATACCCCGTTATCGCAGATTTAACTCTGGAGGGTATAGGTGTTTTTGTGCGCCGGCATTATAAGTTCAGGGGTTGGATCTAGTGTTACCGTTGTGGCTGTGTGCTTTCCTAGTCCAATGATTAAGAGCCCTTGTTTTATAAGAGCCCCGGTCGTAACAAATGGCGATCTTGCTTAGGATTTTGTGAACTTAGAGAAATATTGCAGGAGTGTTGTAGTCATTTGTTTTTATTTAAAGGAATATAGTGGACACGTGGATTTTTTTTTGGCAAGTAGTATAACACTTAAAGAGTCTTCAAGCATTTTTTGAGTGAATAGTGCTACATAAGAGTTTAGGTACTTCTATTTTTTTTTTATATAAACGTTGAGAATTTTTGGTGGACACTATGTCGAACGACGGATCAATGTACAGTGAGGACACAGTAAGGAAGGGCAGACTCTGAGGTGCAGCAGCGGGGTTTGTTAGATGACATTAGAGTTATAGCTAGTGAGGAGGATGCAAGGAAGTTTCTGGAGATACCTATTACTGCTGACCGGGTGTCGGGGATTGATCGGTATGGTCTCCAGTGTTTGGCCACGGTCATGGGGCATGTGGGCACTAGCAGCATGTCGAGAGGTGACCTGGTGGCCTGTGTGCTCGGCGGGGTGCGTGGGGCTTCGGGTGGAGCGGGAGCTGGGGCACCTTCGGCCCAGCCCCCATTCCACTCGACTCCTACCATGGCGCCCCCTCGGGCTCCGGAGCCGGGTACGTTCCCGCAGGCCGATAGTCACTGGCAGCGTGGTTTGTCACAGGGTGGGTCTCCAATTGTTGCATCTCCTCCTCAAGGTTTAACTGCAGATATGCTCTTCCAGCTTGAGATGGCTAAGATGCAGCTGCAGCAGAAGCGGGAATCTGAGCAGCAGAAGCGGGAATCTGAGCAGCAGCAGCGGGAGTTTGAGATGGCTAAGATTCAGGCTGAGGAGAGAAGGGCCAGATATGAGACTGAGGAGAGAAAGGCCATACGTGAGGCTGAGCTTCAGTCTGAAGAGAGAAAGACGAAGTACTGTGCAGACATAGATCTTGAGAAGTCTAGGGTGGAGTCGACAGGGCAGCGTCTCGGTTCTGGGAATGGAGGTCTTAATCAGTCGTTATCGCACCTGCTCAAGTTGGTCCCTGTATTTGATGAGTCGGGTGTCACTGAATTTTGTATGCGTTTCGAGAAGAAGTGCCGGGAGCACCAATGGCCCGAGGTTAAGTGAGCAGCCCTTGTTTCCTCTAGATTGGTTGACAAAGGACTCAAGGCATATGATGCGTTGCCCTTGGAGTCTTGCATCGATTACGAGGTATTGAAGGAGGCTGTCCTGCGGGCATATGAGTTACAACCAGAGACGTACAGATTGAAGTTCCGGGGTGTAACGAAGGGTCGTGAGTGCACCTTTCTTGAGCATGCCCGGGATCTGTCCGATGCATTTAGAAACTGGCTGCGTTCTGAGAAGGCATCGACGTTTGAGGAGTTGAAACAGCTGATGCTTCTAGAACAATTTTTTAAGTGTACGGGCAGCGATCTGACGTTGAATCTTAAAGAGAAAAACCCAAGAACTCTTCAGGAGGCAGCTGAGATGGCTGACCTTCGGATGTCACTGATTCGTGGGTGCGGGTCTGCACAACGGAACGATGCAGGTAACAAGGGGCGCAACACTCCACCCCCCCGAGTCAGTGATACACCATTAGAACAAGAGCAACGATACTAAGTCTGACCATAAATCTAATACCGTCCCGTTTAACCCTCCAGCCCCGGCTACGCATTACATAAATATTGCCCAAAACGTGGGTGTTTTGGCCGAAAAACGTCTAGGCTAGGCTACCGTATCATTGTTATGCTGACTGCTTCCCGCATTCCCGCGCATCCCCAAGCGTAGCTGTGTTATTTACCTGTAGAATGGCGTTAAGTAGAGCTCTCTAAGTCAAGTGGTTGATTTGTGATGATGATTTCATTGGAGATAACTTTATAGCCAAAACAGCCACTTTACACTACTTTTCGATACTTAACAACAACATACAGGCACACACGAACAAGCGACGCTCTCCTTCTTGTGGCCGGAGATGCGGGGCGTCGGTCCAGCCGGCTGTTGTTTACATGCGTCGGACCGACGCCTCACACACCAAGGTCACAGGCTTTCAACCACTGGTATAATGTTGTACCACCCGGGTTCCTCGGGGCAAAACTTAATAGTACACACGTGTACCATCCGAGTTTGAAGGGTTAAGAAGGGTCAGGGCCCTTCCCCACCTCAAGGGAAGCCCAAGGGGGAGTTAGAGTGTTTTCATTGTCATGAGAAGGGCCATTTTGCAAGAGCCTGTCCAAGCAAGCTACCTAATGCAGTTGTGTCTTTGGCTCGCAACATTGGGGTGTCCCCGAAGTCGTCTGAGTTTGCCCGGGGTATAACGTCAGAGGCTGGGACACAGCCAGTGGAGAAGAATCCGGAAGGCTCGAACCCTGTCCGCGATGTCTTTTGTGACCATCGAGGGCATGGCTGCGTGAAGTGGGCTGGTAAGAAGCATGGAGTTGAGCTGTTGCGAGACACGGGTGCCTCTCAGACTTTAATGAAGAACTTTACTGGTAGACCAATAAATGCGGCACGGGTGGTTGTGGTGCAGGGTATCAATGCTGTCAAGTCATACCCGTTGGTCAGGATGGAACTGGAGGTGGAT